>OX333076.1:16843685-17151053 GCA_946863875.1 Alloplasta piceator
AATTTTTACATATATTTCGTACAATCCTCCAATTTTGGGTGATAAATTAATGAGCTTTTGATGAATTAAGCGGCCGCGATGACGAATAATGTTTGGAAAACGATTGGAATTCCAAATCGCCATAATTTTCGTCAGGGCTGCGGGATCTGAGATTCTTTTTCCAATATGAACACAGTGAGTTCACCGAGATAATGCCGCTTGGTTCACGTCTATATACTACGCTCAACAATTAAGGGAGCAACAAAAATTTCCAAATTTTCTCGGTGATTCTCGACAGGCTGTATTTCAGTGAAAAATAGTCGTATCACGGTAAAAAAAAGGATTTTGAAACTCCAAGATTCTAGTTTTTATTTTTATCAAAAATTTTTAGGAGCTACGGTTTTCAAGAAATTTTAAGAAATGGCCGGACAGAAAATTTTTGCAAATTTTTTACGTTTCTTTTTTCAGTCTACGGGCTCGGAAAAGATTTGTTCAGCTAAACCAATGCATGGATCAGGTAGCCTGTTTATCCAGCTTTAATTTTCTTTTTTCTCTACGTCGATTCCTCGCGGAGATATCCGACTTTGAATGAAAAATTATCCTTTTGTCTTTAACTACTGATATCTCACCAACCATTGGTCGTACAGAAATTTATTGAGTAGTTTCGGAAACTGGAATAAATTTTCTACAAGGTTCCTTTAAGAGTTTTGGGTAACATTTTTTTTCTACCCTTAATATTCAATTGTAAAAAGTACAAAAAAGTGACTTTTTCTCTAGTTTTGGTAAATCGACTGCAGTTTTGCTATCATTGACGGAAAGGCTAATGAGAAATTCTCAAAGCTCAATGTTCCCTCAATTACCCTGTAAATTTGCAGATCGATCCATTGAACGGTTTTTCTAGACTCCTTGATCAATATTTCAAAAAAAATTAAAGGAGCAAGGTTTTTCTAAACATCGGGTAATCTTTTTAAAAATGAAAAAATTGATTTTTTCCGATTTTCTCGACAATTCTGCATCTGTTATCGGTTAAATTCGAAAAGCAAAAAATAAAAAAATTTTTTTTTTTTTAATTTTTTTTTAATTTAACCGATAACAGATGCAGAATGGCAAAGAAAGAAAAAAAAAAAATTTCCATTTTCGAAAATATTACCCGATGTTCAGAAACAAAAACCGTTCTCCTTTAATATTTTTTTGAAATTTTGATCAATCGGTCCGGAAAAATCGTTCCATGGATCGATCTGTGAACTTACAGGGCTATTAGGAGTACATTGAGCTGTAAGAATATGTAAATCCATTAGCCTTTACAAAAAAAAAATTCCAATAATTAAAAAAAAAAAAATTCAATTTTTTTTCTCACATTTAATTCATAACATATATAGAATTGTAAAAAACAGTCGAAAAAAATCAATTTTTCCATTCTTAACAAGATTACTCGATGTTCAGAAACAAAAATCTTGCTCCTTTAATTTTTTTTGAACTTTCGATCAATTGGTCTGGAAGAACCGTTCAATGGATCTATCTGCAAAGGGTATAAGCATGTGAAATCTGCTCCCAGCGATTTTCGAAATTCCACATAGCTGATCGATTTCTAATTGGAAAAAAACATTTTCCTGAAAATTTCAGATTCTTAACCCAAAAAGTGACGACACAATTTAAAAAAACGTGTTTTTCAGTATTTATTTTATTGTAAATATTCTACTGAATATTTTTGTACAAAAATTTTTTTGCTAACAATTACTGATAAGAGACGTTAAAAAGTAATTTTTTCATAAGTTTTTAATATTGCTTTTTGAAAAAAAAAGTTTTTGTCGCTATATTTAAATATGATCCTTTCGGGTGTCAATCACGATTTTTTCATAGAAAACTCCTTTTTTTGCTCTTCTTAATACAGTAAAATTTTCAACTCAATCCATTTGGTGCAACATAGTTAAAAAAAATAAAATCGATTTTTTTCACATTTTCTTCGAATATTATTTACTATTTACTTGTAAAATATTTTTTTTCATTTCAAAATATATAAAAAATATGATATTATTTCTCCATGCTATTAGAGAAATTATTCATTCATATAATAAAAACAAAATTTTTAATTTTATAAATTATGTTATCATATTAATATTGCTCAACAAAAGTTCTTATCAATTATTTATATTGAATAAAATAATTTCGTATAGAGATATCAATTTTTCTTTAATACAAGTAATGAAATGAAATTACCTAGTCACCCTATAACTATAAGCAATCTTTGTCAAGATGAGTCCAAGACCGTGAAAATAAATATAAATACCTGTCTTGATTAGATTTTGCACAAGACTTGGTCGAGATGGCTACTAGGGTACAATATGAGAAATTATTTGTACAAATTGTTTTAAAAAACGTCAGTTAACCTTCGTCACTATTTTCATTCACTATAGCATCGACTTTTTCATCTGTAAATAAACGACCTAATATCTTGGCAGAGCCCAATATCGAGTGAGGAAGAAGTAGTCGCAATGTTAAAAAAAATTGTTTCATTCAAATATATATTTGCACAGTTTGAAAAAATATTTATTCACATTAAAGAAAAATTTATTAGGTCGCAACATATTTCCTAATAGGTATATTTAAAAAAAATCGTTGAAATGTATAGAGTCGTATTAAGCCGGCCTGCAACTAAAAATACTACATTATGACCCGAGGACAAAAAAACTTTTTCTGACGAGTGTGAGTTTGCAATCACACTCGTCAGAAAAAGTTTTTTTGTACGAGGCCCATACAATATTTTATCGCCCGACGGCGTAAAGTGCCTTTTAAGCCCACGAAGTGGGCGTAAAAAGGCACTTTTACGTCCGGAGGGCAATAAAAATTATTTTGCTCGTTTAAGATTCAATTAAATGTACTAGATTTTTTTTTCTGGGTGTACCGTCTTCACCCTTCACTATGTAAAAATCACACTAAATATTATAAAACTACAAGTCAAATCTCGGCACATTAGCTCAAAAACATACCGTTGTTTCATTGATTATCAGCCAAGTACGAATAAAATCTCTGGCATTAAAAGATATCGTTGTGATTGTGCTAGTCGTAAGCGTACTTGCATTAAAGAAAAATCGATATCTTTATATGAAATTATTTTCTTCAATATAAATAATTGATAAAAACTTTTGTTGAGCAATATAAGTACGATAACATAAATTCTAAAACTACAAATTTTGTTTTTTTATATTACTGAATAATTACCCCTAATAGTATGGAGAAATAATACCAGATATTTCATATATTTTTACATGACAAAAAAATATTTTACAAGTAAATAGTAAATAATATTCGAAGAAAATGTGAAAAAATCGATTTTTTTTGACTATGTTGCACCAAATGGATCAGGCTGAAAATTTCGCTGCATTAAGAAGAGCAAGAAAGGAGTTTTCTGTGAAAAATTCGTGATTGACACCCGAGAGGAACATATTTGAATATAGCGACAAAAACTTTTTTATTTTATTTGTTTAAACGTAATCATTAAAAACTTATTAAAAAAATACTTTTTAACGTCGCTTATTGATAATTATTAGCAAAAAAATTTTTGTCAAAAAATATTCAGTAGAATAGTTACAATAAAATAAATCCTGAAAAATACGTTTTTTAAAATTGTGTTGTTACTTTTTGGATTAAAAATTTGAAATTTTCAGGAAAATGTTTTTTTTCAATTAGGGATTTTAAAAATCGCTGGGGGCAGATTTCACATGCTTATCCGGCTATACCCTTTACAGGGTTGTTGTGGGTACATTGAGCTGTAAAAATTCTTCAAAACATTAGCCTTTCCGTCAATATTAGCAAAGCTGCAGTCGATTTGACAAAACTAGGGAAAAAATCACTTTTTCGTACTTTTTTCAATTGAATATTAAGGTAGAAAAAAAATGTTCCCCAAAACTCCTGAAGGAACCTTGTAGGAAAATTTATTTCAGTTTCCGAAACTACCCGATTAATTTCTGTACGACCATTGGTTGCGGAGATATCAGTAGTTAGACAAAAAGAAAAAAAGCTCCTTTTTCATTCAAAGTCGGATATCTCCGTGAGAAATCAACGTAGAGAAAAAAACAAAAAAACAAATTCAATCTGGTTAAACAGGCTACCTGGTCCATGTATTGGTTTACCTGAACAAATTTTTTTCGAGCCCGTGAACTGAAAATAAAAACGTGAACAATTTGCAAAAATTTTCTTTCGCGCCATTTCTTAAAAATTCGTGAGAATCGTAGTTCCTAAAAATGTTTAATTAAAAGATCTGAAAATTATAATCTTGGAGCTTCAAAATCCTTTTTTTTGTGACCGTGATACGACCATTTTTCACTGAAATACAGGCTGTCGAAAATCACCGAAAAATTTCCAAATTTTCCTTGCTCCCTTAATTGTTGCGCATAGTGTATTTTAATTTTTATAGTTGCCGTAGCGGCTTGACAATTGACAGAAAAATCATGCATCGAGAGGTTCTCGAAAATCGATGCGCCGACTTTGGAAATCTGCGAAAAATTGAAAAATCAACGCGAAATGAACGAGGTGACGTTTCAAAGAGAGAACGATCAGGAAGAGGATGGTCTTTGACCGGAGTCGGAATCGCATCGCGAAAAAAAATTGCTGTGATGATAGAAAACCACTGCATTTTTGAGACAATTAATCAAATCACAATTAAAAATTTGAAACCTTTTAATAAACCTCTCAATTCTAAAACTAAGCAATCGTGCTTAAGTTGAAGAAATCAATGTCGAAGATGAATATCTAAGAATTTGATAACGTAAATGAAAAAGATTTAAAAAATGCTAGTCATCAATCGAATGCCTGATGTTTCAGAATTTTTGCAATCCCGCATCTAATTTGAGGCGAAATTCTTGAGCTCAGGATTTCAACGTCGAGTGAATGGCTAGAATTAATTCGATATTTTGATTCGAGCTAATCAAAAAAAGAAAAAAAACGTTTTCGTCAGCACAACGAGCGTCGCAGACGGAAGTATATCAGTTGCGAGGCGTCTAAGAGCGAATGGGCTGGACATTGTACGCTTGTCCACGTGTTCACTTCTCGTGTTTCATCGTTCGCGTCATTATTACTATTATTATTATTATTATTATTATTATTATTATTATTATTATTATTATTACCCATTATTATTATGCTCTTTTTGCACTCTGTTCTGTTTCTTGAAAAATTAGATAGGTAAATTTAAATCAAGCCTCTTGAATGCGCACGTCACCACGAATTTCCAGGAACTAAAGCCCGGTGTACACGGTGCAAGTTTTCGTGCTGTCTTCTCTGCTGAATTTCGCTGATTGGTGGAAAGCTTAGTGGGGGCTAGAAGCTAACCAATAAGTGAAATCTAGCCGAGAAACCAGCACGAAAACTTGCACCGTGTACACCGGGCTTAATACGCTTGACGAGGAGCAAAGAGTTTTTGCGGCTGACAAATAACGACCCTTACTACTGCGCCATTTACCAACATTACGGATTTTCGCACATTTCCGGCTAAACGGTCGTTGTCCTAGTGCTTCTGGCTTGTCCAATAGATTTTTTTTAAACGAACAAGCAATGATAACAACAATTTGACATTACTTATTGATTTTAATGCTCGATGTGGAGTCTTGCAATGCAAGATCAGGTTTTTTTATTTTACTCTTCAAGGTACCGTGCGTTGAAGGGAAAAAATAGAATCCTTATAAGATCCTCATGATGTGAGGTCTTCATAACGTGTACATATAAACCCAGTCACCTTACCAAACAGTGCGACCGCTAAAGCGACCAACAAAGCGACCGGTCGTTTTGTGACCAAAATTGACCTCTGAAGCGACCGGAACAGCGACTAATCAAATTTTTTCGAGGCTCGGTCGTTTTACGGTTGCAAAATGATCATTTTTTTGTTACTCAGTTGTTTGCATTTTTGCATTTTTTAAACTCCCTAGTGGATTGAGTGACCATGATTTTAACAAAAAAACGTCCAAAAAACCGTCAAATGACCGATGGTCATTCTTGGCCGCGATAGTGACCCTAAAAACTATCCGAAGTGACCGAAGTCAGATCGTCGGAGGCGAAACTTTTCTTATTTATCCTCGCTCCCATAAAGAGCACGAACGCCACCGAAGTGCAATGGTTATCTCATTAAAATATGTAGTCCCAGTGGACACAGTAATGTTGCAGCGATGTAATGTCAATGTTACCGTTTGTAACATGTAACATTACATGGACGTTACATGTAAGTTACAATTTCCTACTCAGCAATGTAACATTGTTATGTAACAGTTATGTAACAGTTATGTAACTGTATTTCGTTACCGTAACTAGAATTAATTGTTGTTAAACATGTTATAAAAAATATATAGCTCTTGCAAAATAATTTAATATGCATAGTTTACCGGCCCCAAAAAGAGATTCATAAGAAAAAAAAATCTGCATGAATTTTTCCGATCTGATTTTTCTTAGAGACCGGGAATCGAACCCTCGACCCTACCTACCATCCTACTATCTACCTAAGACGCTACCTATTACGCTATCGACCACTTACGAATTCCCTCTACTTGTATAATATATGAATGCTGGAGTGCCGAAAAAATAATAGTATAATAATAATAATAATAATAATAATAATAATAATAATAATAATAATAATAATAATAATAATAATAATAATAATAATAATAATAATAATAATAATAATAATAATAATAATAATAATAATAATAATAATAATAATAATAATAATAATAATAATAATTATTATTATTATTATTATTATAAATAGTATATGCATTTGAATGACCAATAAACCATGAAAGTTGGTTTTTTTATTTGCGAATTCGAATCCCCTGACTTATGCAAACTTTATTCTAGAATACCTGAACCCTCATAAGTTAAGTGACCGCTTAGAACTTACGTTACCCCTCATAACATAATTTCAGAGCTTCTAACTCCTCATAAATTATGCAAACCCTCAAAACTGGTTTGAATAAAACCGTGACCGCTCATAAGTTTACCGACTTCTCATAACTTAATTTCAGAGCCACTAACCCCTTATAACTTATGTTAACCCTCAAAACATGTTTGAAATACCGTGACCTCTCATAAGTCAAGTGACCTCTCATAACTTAATATCGAGGCCCCTGACCTCTCTTAAGTTATGTGAACTCTCAAAACTTTATTCCAAAATACCTGACCCTTCATAACTTAAGTGACCCCTCATAACTTAATTTCGTGACCCCTGACCCCTTGTACATTTTGTAAAGCCGCGAGACCCAATTCCAGGATTCCTGACCCTTCATAAGTTGAATGTCCCCTCATAACTCAAGTTATCCCTCATAACTTAATTTCGCGACCCCTGACCTTTCGTAGTAAAAACGTTTGAAATTTCATATCTTCTTTTACAGTATGTAACTTCCATATTATGTTGACGCAATAAAACATATGTTACATGACTGTAATGTAACAAAGTTATATAGCAGTTATGTAACCTACATGTAACAAATGTTACATAACATGTTACTTGCACGTTATATAACAGCAACGTTACATAGGAATAACATTGTAACATTACCTGTAACTTCCATGTTTTATTGCCGCAATATAACATATGTTACATTACTGTAATGTAACTAAGTTATATTGCGGTTATGTAACCTACATGTAATAAATGTTGCATAACATTGTTTCTTGCACGTTATATAACAGCAACGTTACATAGGGATAACATTGTAACATTACATGTAACTTCCATGTTACATTGCAGCAACATAACGTGTTCACTGGGGTCTTTAGTCCAGAGGACTGCGCGACCACAGAGCGCGGGTAATGTTCCAACAATTTAAACTTAATTGAGGACTCTGATGCTGATAATACACTGTACTTTATCCGTTCTCGGTAACTTTCTCGCTTGCGCGAGAGCGCGCGCCAGCCGGGGCCATCTAACGGATCTCGGGCGAAGTGCCCGAATACCCTTCTTCTCAGTCTAGGTATAACCGTTATAAACGTGGTCGCGAATGAGCGTGAAAACTGTCTTGCGAAACGGTTCACCCAAGATCCGCTAGGTGGCGTCGGCAGGCGCGCGCTCGCGCAAGCGAGAGAGTCACCAAGCACCGATAAAGTCTGGTATATTACCAGCATCGGAATCCTCAATTAAGTTTAAATTGTTGGAACATTACCGCGCTCTGTGGTTGCGCAGTCCTCTGGACTAAAGACGACATATTTTAATGAGAGAACCATTGCACTTCAGTGGCGTTCGTGCTCTTTATGGGAGCAAGGATAAATAAGAAAAGTTTCGGCTCCGACGAACTGACTTCGGTCACTTCAGATAGTTTTTAGGGTCACTATCGTGGCCAGGAATGACCATCGGTCATTTGACGGTTTTTTGGGCGTTTTTTGGTTAAGATCCTGGTCACTCAATCTGCTAGGGAGTTTAAAAAATGCAAAAATGCAAAAAACTGAGTAACAAAAAAATTTGATTGGTCGCTGTTCCGGTTGCTTCAGCGGTTAATTTTTGTCACAAAGCAACCGGTTGCTTTATTGGTCGCCTAAGCGGTTTTTTTTTCTAGAAAGCGACGGTCGCACTGCTTGCTAGGGCAATGATTGAAACAAAATTATTTTAGATTAGTCTGGCCGAAAAAATATTTAATTAATTAATCGTGTAAGGTATCATTCCAAAGAACTACTTCTGTGGATTCTAGAAGTATGTTTTTTATCATTTTTGGTTCAGTGGTCTTGACGATATTGTTCGAAGTTTGCTAAAAATGACCGCCCCCTTGATCGTCTAGGGTTCTAAAGCAAAAATTTATATTCTTATAGAGTAAGTATAGTCCAGGAAATGGGTTCAAAAAGGGGCCTTCTGATGACTCGCCTCCAGGTAGGACGGGACCTGGATATTCTTGTAGAGTTTCTAGCCGAGATGAAAACCTATCATTTTCCCACACTTGATCTGTACGTGATTATTATTCCCACGCGTTCAAAGTTGGCGAAACGGGGTTTTTGAGCGACAGCGCCGAAACTGCAATTTTGACAGGAAAAAAGTTAAGGAACTATTTATAGGTATTAAAAAGACGAATAATTGGGCGCGTCGGAAATTAAAATCGGTAAATTAGTGCTCCTGCAAAGTAATAAAAACCAGCTGAAATGGACATTCCTTCAATAATTTATTGCTAATGCAATAATGCACGTACAGCTATGGAAATGTCGGAAAACATGTCTCTTAGTGTACTAAAGAAGTGTGCAAAACCGGAGCTCGATCGGACAAACACTGCGAGAAAAGTCATTTGTTATAAAAACCCCAATTTTTTTTTGCAAGGAATTTCCGGGCTGGAAAATTATCGTACAACGATTTAATTAGCGGCATTTTAATCGAGAAGAGTCCTACTATTTTGAACACTTGGGGCAAAAGGATTTTTTATAATTAAGAGGGTGAAAAATGGCTGTAAAAAAAGGATACTTTTTCAGTCATAAACAAATGGAATTCCGCTGCCATTTTTTTATGTTACAGAGTCGGTATTAGCATCATTCGCTAGCTGTTATTTTTACACGAATTTACAACAACAAAAATTCCTGAAAGTCAATTGGGGGGGGGGGGGGGGGGTCCCCCCCAACTGACTTTCAGGAATTTTTTTTGTCAGCAATTATCGCACCGGCTGTTCTTAATATAAAAGGCTAAAAATTGGACACGGTATACAGGAAGACTCATACTAACTGCTATAAAATTTCCAAAGAAATCGCTCATGAATGTGCTATTATTTTCGCGGTTGATTCACGGACAAAATGCGGCACCGTGTATGGCAGTGGAGTGGGGGAAACGAGAAGGTCTTATTCTCCGGGATTTCAGATGCAGTGATGCTCAGATTCCGTGCTCAAATTATGGACCTAGTATACATGGACCCCGCATGTCCTATGGTTGGCGTGTAAATTTTTTGAAGGCTGCAGGACTGAGAGAGATGCAGAATAGAGGGACGGACTTTCAAGCAGGACTGAGAGAGATGCAGAATAGAGGGAATATTCTCTATCTTTCTCAGTCCTACAGGGATGTTCTCTATCTCTCTCAGTCCGGCTACCTGCAATTTTCAGCGAACCTGCGGGGTTCATATATACTAGGTCCATGGCTCAAATGCCGTGTGTATCAAACTCCATTCTTCATTTTCCGGCATTTTCCCCTTCTCCCTGATAATCCAAAAGGGTCGCCACTCGCTCCAAGCTCGACCCTCGCACCTTTTTTTTAAATCACCCGTGTACCTGTTTTGTCTATACCTCATTACTAATAACACGGTTTGTGGCAACGACGAACTGAACGGCCACGTGGTTAAGTTAACATCTCACGAAATGTCATCGCGCCGCACTGCCTCAGTGATTCTCAATACTTCAAGTCGCAGTCGTTTTTTCCAATTTTATAGATGAATATGTGAAATAATATTATGATGATATTAATTAATCACAGATAATAATCGCTCACTCGGATGTATTCACGGTACATTCTCTAAACTGAATTCCCGGAGTATATTTTCAACCGTATGAAATAATCCCTCAGTGATTATCAACATTCATGTTCTTGTAAAAAGACTAGAATAAAGGACACACCGTTTTTGTACATATATCATTGTTATGATTCTATCAGACGATCGTGAACATAAGTTATAACCCAGGAAAGTATCGTCGATGCTGACAATCAGGCCAACGCTTGGCCGAACATTGGCATTCGAGAGTCGGCACTCAATGCTGGCGCAGCTTACAGCCAACTTGTACCTGGTAATAACAAGTTCCCTCTGAGCCGATGGTTGGCACCCAATGCTGGCTCGATTTTTAGCCAATCAAACCTCACGAGGTATACCCGATACCTAGCCGATGTTTGATTTCCAAGCCCGGGCCTACGGTTGTCTGATCATATTTACCGATTGTCAACCAATCCTATATTCTATGATCGGCATAAGAAATATCACCAACTCTTGGCCATTGTTTGGCTCGGATAAATGTAACCAAAATATTTTTAGTAGCTTATTGCCAACGTTGATCCAATGATGGTAACTAGTCGCAATCTCGTCGCATAAAATACACGATCGCGAGTGAGCATATATGTAGCGAAAGATAAATGAAGAATCTATTATTTTATTTAAACATAAATGTATACACAGATGTTTATATAAAAGGCTAGTTTCCACAAATATATATATATGGGGAGATCCATTACTTTTCGAACTTATCCTCCGGGGTCGGATCAGCGATTTGGCTGCTGATTTTTTTCAAGAAAGTAGGTCATGAGAAAAGACGATCTTGAAATTTTCAGCTCAAAATAATAAAGTTTGTTGGCGGTAGAAATTTTGGAATTTGAAAAAAAAAATCGATTTTTCAGTCATTTTCACGATATTTTGCACGAACTTCTACGAGGCATGAGCAATCAAGTAGAACGGTATTTCCCTTCTTTGACCTCCTATTTTCAATAAAAAAATAGTTTTTAGGCAAAAGCAAAATCCGGTTAATTGCGGACCCCTTTCTTGAACTTCTATTTTCGCAAAATTTTGCGTAAACTTGAAACGCTGTCAGGTCAAGGATTTTCTACGCAGACTAATTTCCGATGGCTCACATTTTTCATCTTGGTATGTACAATAATTACCTACACTAATTTTTAGAAATTGCAACGTTCTTTTTTATACACGGCCTCGCAAAGCCAACGAAATTTTGAAAAATTGCTGTTTTCAGATAGCCGTAACTTTTTTCTATCAACTTGAAATCGCTTGAAATTTTCAGGGAATATACTTTATTATATCCCCAAACAACGCTGAAAATTTCAAGCTTGGTTTTGAACTGGTTTAGGAGCGGTGAATTTTTAAAATGGTACAGTTTTCCTTGTAATCTTTCCTGTTTTGTGGCATTATCAATGACTTACTGAATTGCGTGTGTAAAATTTACGCTTTTCTCTTAATAAGTGTAATAAAAAAGTATGAAAATCTTGCAAAATTATATATCAAAGTAATGTTATAAAAATTCGACTTAGAGCCCTATAATATATACCGCTATACACTCTACGAGAATAGGATTATTATAGTTATATAATATTTTTATTTATCTTTTACATTATATTTTAGGATTCAAATTTGTGTATTTGATTATCTTTATCGAACGAAGTGATACTCATTGCTATACTCTTATCGTCAATGGGCTTATAGCAATGGTACAATCTTGTGTCCTTGATGGCCTTAATGCTGTCCAACGCTGCAGATGTCCAACGGAGTCAAAGACATTTAAAAAAACGATTTTACAGCGTTAAGACCATCAAGGACACAAGATTGTACCATTGCTATAAGCCCATTGACGATAAGAGTATAGCAATGAGTATCACTTCGTTCGATAATAAAGATAATCAAATACACAAATTCAAATCGTAAAATATAATGTAAAAGATAAATTAAAATATTATATAACTATAATAATCCTATTCTCGTAGAGTATGTATTTTTCTTATATAGTGGTATATATTATAGGGCTCTAAGTCGAATTTTTATAACATTACTTTGATATATCATTTTGCACGATTTTCATACTTTTTATTACACCTATTAAGAGAAAAGTGTAAATTTTACACGCGTGATTCAGTAAGTAATTGATAATGCCACAAAACAGGAAAGATTACAAGGAAAACTGGACCATTTAAAAAATTCACCGCTCGTAAACCAGTTTAAAACCAAGCTTGAAATTTTCAGCGTTGTTTGGGGATATAATAAAGTATATTCCCTGAAAATTTCAAGCGATTTCAAGTTGATAGAAAAAAGTTACGGCTATCTGAAAACAGGGATTTTTCAGAATTTCGTTGGCTTTGCGAGGCCGTGTATAAAAAAGAACGTTGCAATATCTAAAAATTAGTGTAGGTAATTATAGTATATACCAAGACAAAAAATTTGAGCCGTCGGAAATTAGTCTACATGGAAAATCCTTGACCTGACAGCGTTTCAAATTTACGCAAAATTTTGCGAAAATAGAAGTTCAAGGAAGGGGTCCGCAATTAACCGGATTTTGCTTTTGCCTAAAAAACAATTTTCTTCATGAAAATAGGAGGTCAAAGAAGGGAAATGCCGTTCTACTTGATTGCCCCAAGCCTCGAAGAAGTTCGTGCAAAAAAATCGTGAAAATGACTAAAAAAACGATTTTTTTTCAAATTCAAAAATTTCTACCGCGAACAAATTTTGTTATTTTGAGCTGAAAATTTCAGGATCGTCTTTTCTTATGACCTACTTTCTTGAAAAAAATCAGCAGCCAAATCGCTGATCCGACCCCGCAGGATAAGTTCGAAAAGTAATGGATCTTCCCATATTATATATATATAGTTCGCATCCCAGGTGGGATTAAACGAATGGCCCGACAATGTGCCAGTATATTGCCGGTACTGTATTGTTAACCTCGGCCCAACTCTGGCATACAATGTCGGTCCGATGCTGGTATTGAATCGTGGCTCAGCGCTGTCTTCAAATCATGGCCCAGCGTTGGCATATACCAGGTGTGTAAGTATGAAACCGGAATTTTTGTACAGAAAAAACACGTTTATTGTAATGATATGATTCCCATGGCTTTTAACCGAAGGGAGATGGCTTCTCGGGTCACCTTTAACTGATCCGCCAGTTGTTGTTGTGTTTGAGCGTCGTCTTCGTCCAACAAGGCTTGCAGGTTAGCGTCTTCAAACTTTTTCGGTGGTCTTCCACGTTCTTCGTTCCTCACGTCAAAATCGCCACTTTTGAACCGTTTAAAACACTCGAAACACTGTGTTTTACCGAGAGCATGCTCACCAAACGCCTCCAGAAGCATTCGATGCGATTCGGCTGCGGTTTTCTTCAGATGAAAACAGAGAAGTAGGGCTGTCCGCAAATCGTAATTTGTTGGCACAAAACTCGACATGTTTATCTCTAATAAACTAATGCTACTGAATGAAACTCGTGTTATTGTGAGTTGGAAATGGCACCTGCTCCAATCACAATATATTTTTTGTAGATTTTTCTTATTTTTGGGAACAGTAATTAAGGAACTGTACGACGATACAATCCAATTCAGATGAAGTAAAAGAAAAATTAATTAACTAATGGTGAAAAAAAATTACGCACACAAATTTCGAGCTGAAGATATATTTTTATTTTATTTTTTATAGCAAATTCATGATAAGCGGAAAAAGTCAGTCGGAATTAAAAAAAGAAATACCCCGATATGTTAATTTGTTGAAGAGATATTCCAAGTTCATCGAATTTGAACGCGCGAATCAGTGTTCCCATCTTTTTGGTGGAGACTATGTGACCAGGGCCGTAGAATTATAGTACCGAACCAAAAATTATATTACTTTTTGAAAATGTTAGTAAAGCAATAAAATCACGAAATACCATTATTATAAGTATATTACACAACGATTATAAACTTTTTTCGTTAAAATTTGTATTTAATTGGATGAATAATAACTACAACAAAAATATATAGGAACGCTCAAGCCAACCAATACCAACGGGCCTGCGCCCGTACCGTGCATATTTATGAGAAGTTTCTTTTTCCGATTTTTTTCAAGATCTGCCAGTTTGAAATATTAGTCAAAAGAAACGTCTGTGATTTTTTTAAATATTTTTTTTTTGCGTCCGTTCAGGATTTTCAATTTTTCATTACGAACACTGTATTTCAAAAAGTATTCATCAAAAAAAAAAATAAGAATAAGAACTCTTTTATTTTTTCCACTTTATCGAAAAAAAATTAAGATTATAATTTTTTTGCATTGAGAAAATGGAAATTTGGCAAAAAAATTAGAATAAAATTTTTGAAACACACTTTCGATTTCGGTAAAAATTTTACAGAATGTCTGTCATTGGGTAAAGAGTCTGCGAAAATGAATTCAGAATGGAACCCGCAATTGTTTTCGCAGACTCTTTACCCAATGACAGACATGAAAAAAAATAAAAACCCTGCGAAATCTTTATACGGTTATGAGATTTCGCAGGGTTTTTATTTTTTTTCATTGTAACCATTGCAGGTGCTATTCTGACAATTTTTCTGCAGACTCTTTATCCAATGCCAGACATCCTGTAAAATTTACATCGAAATGGAAAGTGTATTATTAGGTTTAAAAAAATTTTATTCTCATTTTTAAGCCAAATTTCAAATTTCTCAATGCAAAAAAATTATGATTTTAATTTTTTTCGATAATGTGGAAAAAATAAAAAAAATTTTAGTCTTGTGTTTTTTTTGTTTGATAAATATTTCTTGAGATACAGTTGTTCGTAATAAAAAATTGAAAATCTTGAACGGACGCCTAAAAAAATCTAAAAAAAAATCACAGACGTTCGTTTTGACTAATATTTCAAACTGGCAGATCTTGAAAAAAATTGGAGAGGAGGAAAAAAGTGGCTCGGTTGAAAAAGAACTCCTCATATATGCAAACATAAGCCAAAGCAAAAAAATGGTCAGCGACAACCGCCATAATGATGTTTAAAATAAAAGTATTCAAAATCTTTTCGCGACAGTTTTTTTATTGTGAAAAAACTCATTTTCATACAAATTTCCAACCCTGCATTCATTTTGGAAGCTCTTACACGCTTGTGAGTGCCAAATTCAGTAGCATTTTATATGTCGATGCCCCTACAGCACACAATATTGCAGCAATGTTGCTGAGATGTTGCACGACAACATTGCAATATTGCATGTAACATTGCAACAACCTTGCTGCAATGTTGCTATGTCCGCCGATTGAATTATTGCTGCAATATTCCGCAATATTGCAGAAATATTGCATGCAATCAATATGCAATATTGCAGAAATATTGCATGCAATCAATATGCAGTATTGCAGAAATATTGCATGCAATCAATATTCAATATTCCAGCAATATCACTCGTATTGGATATGCAGTATTGCAGGAATATTACGTGCAATGGAAACTTTATCATTTGAATTATTGCATAAAATAAAAATATGTAGTCTTCAGTCCATCGAACTGCGCTATCACAGGGTGCGGGTAAATGTTCCAACAATTGATTGTTAATTAAGACCCCGATACCGGACCTTTATCGGTGCTCGGTGGCGCTCTCGCCAGTGCGAGAGCGCGCACCGACCGCCGCCACCTAACGGATCTCAGGCGAAGTGCCGAAATCGTGGCAGGCCTCAGGTCATCCCGTTACATTATATAGTCATATTTTGCGAATAAGAATCATTCAGAAACAAAAAACATTTTGGTTTTATAGCTTTTTTGATATTGAACATTTTTTCAATACGAATATCACAATGTCTCAATTATATTATATCGCTGCAATATCACATGTCATATTAATGTCAAAAGCACAACAAAATTTTAAAAAGAAATATGAAAAAAAAGAAAATGGCGTCAAATTAATCGTTATTGATGTTTTATGAGGAATAAATGAATAGATCTTTTTCAATAGATCTTTTTCAGATTTTACGCTTGTCTTGCAAATATTGCAGGAAACATTCCTGCAATATTTTGTGCAATATATCATTGCACATGCAATATGACAACATTGCTGCAACATTGCAGCAACGTTTCAACAAAATATTGCAGAAATGTTGCTTAGGAACATTCCCGAAACATTGCTGAGCAGTTTTAGTGCAATGTTGCGTAGCAATGTTACCGCAACATATCTGCAATATATCATTGCACGTGCAATATGACAACATTGCTGCAACATTGCAGCAACGTTTCAACAAAATATTGCAGAAATGTTGCTTAGGAACATTCCCGAAACATTGCAGAGAAGTTTCAGTGCAATGTGGGGTACGCAATGTTGCCACAACATATCTGCAATATTTCATTGCACGTGCAAAATGACAACATTGCTGCAACGTTGCAGAAATGTTATGTGCTGTAGGGGTGTATATTTATACATACGTGCTGAAAGCGCGTAAGCGTTCAAAACGAATGCGGCTCAAATTATAGTAGATTTTCGTAACATAATGAAAGTTCTATGTTACATAGTACGAAGTTCATATTTATGTGGCATCTACTATAATTATGTGACGGTTGGAAACACTGGCGCGAATTCATTTTGAGCGCGAGCGGCTGCAGGCCGAGCCGGTTTCCCCCACTCCACCGCTATACGCGGTGCCACATTTTGTCCGTCAATCAACCCCGAAAATAAGCAGCACATTCATGAGCGATTTCTTTGGAAATTGTATAGCAGTTAGTATGAGTCTTCCTCTATACCGTGTCCAATTTTTAGCCCTTTATGTTACGAACAGCTGGTGCGATAATTGCTGAAAAAAAAATTATCTCCCCCCCAATTGACTTTTAGCAATTTTTTTTTGAAAATTCGTGTAAAAATAACAGCCATCGAATAATGCTAATACCGACTCTGTAACATAAAAAATGGCAGCGGAATTCTATTTGTTTGTGACTGAAAAAGTATCCTCTTTTTGGAGCCATTTTTCACCTAATTAATTATAAAAAATCTTTCGCCCCAAAGTGTACATGATAGTACTACCCCTCTCGATTAAAATGCCGCTAATTAAATCGTTCTACGATAATTTTCCAGCCCGGAAATTCCTTGCAAAAAATTCGGTATTTTTACAACAAATCACTTTTCTCGCAAAGTATTTATTCGATCGAGCCCCGGTTTTGCACACTTTTTTAGTACACTACGAGACATGTTTCCCGATATTTTCATAGCTGTACATGCATTATTGCATTAATAATTAGTTATTGAAGGAATGCCCATTTCAGCTGGTTTTATTACTTTGCAGGAGAACTAATCAACCGATTTCAATTTCCAAAGCGCCAAATTGTTCGTCTTTCTAATACCTACAAATAGTTTCTTAACTTTTTTCCCGTCAAATTGACAGTTTCGTCGCTATTGCTCAAAAACCTCGTTTCGCCAACTTTGAACGCGTGGGAATAATAATCACGTACAGATCGAGTGTGGGAAAATAGTAAGTTTTCATCTGAGCTAGAAACCCTACAAGAATATCCAGGTCCCATCCTACCTCGAGATGAGTCATGTAAAACTACCCATTTCCTGGACTAGTAGTTATTGAATCACATATCACTGGAAAACTACCACTTTTTCCGACATATCAATAGTTGCTGAAAAATATATTTTTAATTGAAAAAAAAGGATCCCAAAAATGTGTTTATTATCATTTTTGGTCCAGTCATTTTAATGATATAGTTCCAAATTTGCTAGAAATGACCGGCCCCTTGTGATCTCGCGGGTTTCTGAAAGTAAAATTTAGATTTTAATAAGGTTAGTAGATATATTGAGTCATAGATGACCGGAAACATGCCGATTTTCGTCGACAGTGAAATAGTTGCTGAGAGAACAAAAATTTTAATTCGTGTTTTGGTATTGATACGGAATCCCAATTAAGCGAGCGTGACTCGTTCTTGGCCGGTTTTTAAATACCGTCAGTGTCCTGTCGAGAGCGGAAATAGATGTAACATGTTGACCCAGTGGTCAAGATTATGCGGGCACTTGATATTTTTTTCGCACGAATTCATTCGTCGGTGGATTCATTCATTTTATTTTCTCGATAGGTAGGTTTGCCTCTCGTTTTTGTCTCTTCTTTCTATCTCTATCTCTCACTCTCTCTCGCTCTCTATACCTATCTCCCTGGCTAGCTGGCCTGAATGGGTGATATCGATGTGCAGGCTGCCAAGCAGGCTGGCGAGCGAGGCTATGCTTGCTCAGCACTCTCTCTCGTTCCTCTCCTCTCGCCTCTTCCTATCCTCCGCGTCGGCCGCACAGCCGATGTCTTCGTGTATGTATATACCACTCTATTTTGTTCCTATACAATGGAGATCTATTTTTTTTCTTCGTTTCCGGCGTGTCCCAATCTCGCCTTTAAGCTACGGGGGACTCAAAAAGAGCCCCCCGTAGCCAATTTTCCTTTATTTTGCAAGAAACCAAAAATGTTTATCGCCAATCACCACTTGGAGATTATTTCGAAATTTCCGTGATCGAATTCTACATTTGCGATTTTTCGTCCACCGATGCCGAGAAAAAAGGAAAGGAGGTTGAATCTTGAGGCAAAGAGCGAAGTGGAGTAGTTTTTTTTGACTATCTACGGGTCTTGAAAATGTAATATATATACCGGCGGACTGTTTGGATTTCGAGGCCGTAAATCACGGAACAAGTTTGTTGGAGGCGCACAAGGCGCTTATATATTGTACATACATGTCTATATGCACTAAAAAAAGAGGATTTATTCGAATTGAACGAAATTGATTGAAAATAGAAGTAAACTTTTCTTTAGTCTGCGACGTCTAAGGTCGAAAAATATGGTTGAAATAGATTTTCATTCAATTTACCAGCACACGGCTATGTTTTCAAATAAACTTTTGGTTTGGGGAGGGTTTCGTGATCTGAGGGAGACGAATTTTTTCCCCTCTTCCTCGTGATCTGGTATGATCTGGATAGGATCTTGACTCAATACTAAATACCACGCCGTGATATTTTGATCTTTTCTGCCTCTGGTGCTGGTGCGAGGTCAGGAAGATCCAAATATCACACCCCATACAACTTTGGTTGATCCGGAATCTAGGGAGTCGATTTTTTGTTCTCTCTTATTCACCCTGGACATGATCTGGATAGGATCTTGACTCAATACTGAAAACAACACTGTGATATTTGGAACTGTCCTATCTTTCACCAGCTCCCTCAGAATCCTGAGATCATAAATTCGTATGGGGTGTATATTTTTAAATCGATTTTCGTCGATCACTGATCTGGTGTGTCGATTTTTTTTCTTTTATACAATGAAAATAACGAATAAAGTGACTAAGAATAATTTATCGAATTCGCGAAACATTTAGATTTTTTTTATCACGATAGATTTTTAAATAAGGATTCTACTTAATTATTTATTTATAACAATTAAATGAGGTCTTTTGACCTCTGTCTCGTTTCCTCATCCTCGAAATTGCGGATCTCAAGAAAATATCGCAATCGCTATATTGGGGGCATTAATCTCGCAACGTGTATTGCGAATTAGCATCCAGGGCGGCTTTTGGCGACCAAACTCGATGGCAAAATACGTGAAATAAAAAAAATGAAAAAAAAAGTACAAAAGAGACGCGGGAAAGGAAGTTTTGTGAAGGAAACACACAAAGTGCAATATCAGCAAATATTTCGCTCGAAACGTCGTCGTTGGGGACGAATGACAACTGAATCGCCGACTATTCTCAGTTTCGTTGTGTCGTAAGAAAATAATTATTCGATCAAAGTCGTTTGTATTAATTTTTCCTACTCGACCGAAATAATTATCATTAACAATTGCTCGATTTTAAATGAGCACTTTCAACTTCCTCTTATTTATAACTAAACGATCGTAATAATAATAATAATAATAATAATAATAATAATAATAATAATAATAATTTAAGAGAGCAGGAAATTCTTATCATGATTAAAATTGATCGGGGTTAAGATCAATGGATGAAAATGCGTTTGACGAGAGTGCGAGACTTTCGATATTGGAAAAAAAACGAATATTTGCATTCAACCGGGGAGCACATACGCGAGAAATAAAAGAAAAGGGTGCAAAAGCGTCCGAGTGGCGTGGGCCACGCCCCCCACGCATTTCCACGATATTCGCAAGGATGCTAGAAGAACGGAAAAAAAATTAATATTCATGAGACATTTTAAAGCCTCGGCACCCCCGCTTTTCCGCTCCTTTTACCGCAGAAGCTTCATATAGATACAGGGGTTACTTGCACCCCCGTGAAAAAAGAAAAAACGTAGAGAGGGAGAAAGAGTGAGTGAGAGCTGATCTCTTCTTGTAGAAGTCTGGAAAAAAACTATTTAGATGCGAGTCACCGATTTCTACGATGGTTTGCTCCTTTTTTTGTCATAAATTGCGCGAAACAAGAAAATAAAATGTATTCTTCGAATTCGAGAGTATTTTTTAAATGTGAGAATTCTTATTCGACAATTCGAACATCGTTTCACGAAATATTTATCGTTTTTGCAACAAATTAAAGTGGAAAAAAGCAATTGAGAAAAGAGAGTGGAAAAATCGTGTTTGAGATGATAGGGAAAGAAACTGCTAAAATATACAATTTCTCAGTTCTGAAGAAAATTGGATAATCTATTGAGTTGTCACGAGAAGACGCTTGAAAATTACGATAATCCTTTAAAAATTTAAAGGACACTCGATATGGCGATATGGATCTTAATGGTAAAAATTGATCAGATTTGTATGACGATTAAATTTTTGTTTAATTAGCAGCCATAAAAGATAGAATTGTGATAAAAATGTCTGGGCTTACAAGAAGCGTAATCGCTTGAATAAAAAATTCTTTAGCACATTGAGCCCGGCGTCGGTTCCTGGGGACCGACAGTATACGGAAAACATCAAGAGCTCGCTCGGCGCCGGGCTCAACATGTTAATGCTCTAAAATAAAATTTAATAATCCGATTGATTGTTGTAAAAATGCATTTAAAAATATAAAACCCTTTCAGAAGTTTTAGACACCCCAAATACTGTACATTGTACATGATTGAAATTTCTATAAAAATCTTGTACCCAACCCAGGAAAAGTATTTATACGATCTGAAAAAATGGTTCCGATTTATAGGCCTAATAAAAGGCCCATTGGGCCGATATTTGACAAAAATCGTATTTACATCAAATCAATTCATTTAAACTAAGCAAATGAATCCTCTCTATGCATGATAAATATTCCTCCGCAAGAGGAAAATGCGAAGAAATCAAAAATCCTCGTCTCAAACCTAAAAATCCGTTTTAAAGGAATCATAATAATTCTCGAAATTAATTGGCGCACCTTAATAAACGCGTGGGTAAAAAAAGTCTCTCTTGCGAGTATGACGTGCGAAAAAATTGAAAGATCCTTCGGGGGTTGAGGTCCTTGTGAGATCCTGACGCTATCAAGACGCAGTTCTGGGTTAACCCAGCTTTTTTTCATCCCTATCTCTCTTTCTCTTTCACTATTTCCTATCACTCTTCTAAGGAATCTGCGCAGGAGATGCGCGTGGGAGTTTAGGTAACCAATGATTTCGCGTTCCTGAAATACCCCAATAGAATTTCACAACGGAGGTCTGACTATTACGAGCTCCACCTACTAAAACAGGACGAGAGTAGGGATGAAATTCGTGACGTAATCCCTACCATCGGGGATCGACGCTGGCATTCGCGAGTGAAACTTCGAGACGGGCTTGATGCGTTCTTTTTTTGTCATCCCTCTTTCCTCTGGCTCTCCACCTCTACGGGCGCAATTCCACTCCTGACCAGTAAACCATCGGGTCGTATCCACTTGGGCTGAAGAGAGGGTAAAGTTAGTGGATACTGCCGAGGCTCACAAACGCCCGCGCTTTTCATCCGCGACCAACCCCTTCGAGAGAGAGTCCGCCACGTCGGTGGACCCTTTAACACACGAAATATCCATCCGTACGTAAAACTTTTTATACCCGACATACATGATTTTTATGCATGTATGCTATTCCATCCGCAATTTCACCCTTTGGCATTCCCGCCCCCGTTGGACCCAGCGCTCTCAAAAAATTCACTCGTCTCACCTTCATCCCTCCTACCTTTTTAAATCTATCCTCTCTGTCTCACACACACACACACACACACATGTGTCTCTGCCACACAAACACATCTTCATGCCTCCCTCATATTGTTTTTTTTTGTTCGCCAAATCGTGGCTGAAATCGCCTGAAACACCCCCTTGCCCGGTTTATATCGCTCTCGAAGGGCAACGTGTGAACTGTAGGGCTCTGGAAAGTTGCGAAAAAGCATCCTCGTGAAAAACGAAAAAAAAACGTCATCCCTCGTGAAAGGGATGAAGGTTATCGCGCGGTATAATCGTTGACGCGAATCTCCTCGACTTTGCTCGTCCGAGAGGAAAAAAAGGACGAAACCCTGTCGAGAACTCCTTCTGGATTCTCGGCAGTTCCTTGAGGATTTAAGCAACCGCTTCCACGAGCTGGGATTCTGTTTGTGTGTGAGTGTCTGTGTGTGTGTGCGTGTTGTGTGTGCGTGAGTGCATCGAGAAGTCATCGAGTCATCGTGAGAGAAGAAGAGGAGCAAAAGACAGAGAGAGAGAGAGAGAGAGAGAGAGAGAGAGAGAGAGAGAGAGCATTAAGGGGGGAAAAGGTGAAGAGAGGCTTGTTTGAGTTAACATCGCAGTCGCAGTCATTGATCGACCAGGGTGGCGACGACTACTTAGACATTTTCCTCCCCCACTGGGAGTTTTTTTCCTTTATATCTCGAGCTTCGGGTAATGATCGAGAATAAGCTGACAATTTTATTGTCAAAGCAACGCAACTCATGAAATGATATTCGAAACCGCGAATTCGCGACGCCGTGTGAAGTGATTTTGATCGCCGAGTGTCTGAAATTCATTTTATTTCGCAAGGATTAAAAACAAGAAAACAAAACGAAGAATCGAACCCCATGGTTCCGACAATAAATTCCATTCCGGCGTCGATGACCCTCAAAGTGCAGTAAAAAAAATTTCATTCGTCGTAATTTTTTAGTGCGTAACTTCAAATCGCGAAGGAAAAAAGTGTATATCCCCGTGAGTTTCGTGGATGGTGGTTTGTGCGAGTGTTTTTTTTGTGTCACCGCTCATCGCCCGGATAATCGCAATCGTGGATGAACATAAATATGTATCGAAAACTTAAAAAAAAAACCAACTGAAAAATTACTTTAATCATCGTACATCATAAGGAAGAAAGACGCACGTCGAGAAGGCACAGGTCAGGACGATACACCTCAGAGTCCTGACTAAAAGACACACGAAAATAAAAAATAAAACAACCGAAGTTAAGACCAAAACGTTCTGGGATTCCTTGTACACATATTTACCCTTGTACAGACGATATGTTCTAAAAAGTCACATTTTAAAGGCAGAATAAACGATCAAGGGATCAAGGAACAAAACAAGAGGCATCTGAGACGAAGTGTCGGCCATTTTTGAAATTTGATGAAGAAGGGGGTTGCTCGTAAAAGGTAACATTGTTGAATATTCCTCGAGCCTCAGAAATAGGGAAAGAAAAAGATATCCGGTGATCCAACGACAAGACAGTTGATGCTGCGATCAGAGTGATCCCGTCGAGTTTGACACCCTCGATCATCGACGAGGATCAAGCGGAGGTGTCGTCGCGCGGTCATCATTAAATCGGTAAAGCAAAAAAGGTCAAACGTTACTTACAATCAGTGGTGTCGAGGGTGTCGATTGTAAAACGTATGCGTGAGTCAAGAGAAGCTTTACAAAAGTGGCATTGGTGAATCAAATCCCGATCGAGGAGGTGAAAATGGAGGAGGATCAACTCGCGAGGGAATATGTGAGGGAGTTCGTGCTCGATCATCTCGATCCCGCCGATGTAAAGCGCGAGGTGAGCCCTCATATTATCAACAACCCCCAAAAACTGTCCCCCCACCACACAAACAGACAAACACCCTCTCATCAGCTCTGGATAATTTTTACTCTTCGAATGACAAACAAAGATAAATTGATGAAGAAGAAGAGATTTTGATGATTATCGTCGATGAGAAAATGCTCGATTTCTCATCAGCGTTATCGGGCTATTTTGTATCACAGTTTGTTTTCTCAGTCTGTTTTTTAATATTTATAATTATTATTTCATTGTTTTTGCAAAATATTTTATTGTATATAATAAACAAACAAATATAAATTTTGTTTTTGCAAAATTTTATCAGTATTTGTTCGAACATTTCGGTTGTTTGTTTTATCTTCTAATCAATAAAGTAGTCAAATGACACGAATTGTAATTTGAAAAGGACCTGAATGAAAAGACTTCGTGGAAAATTGACATGAATTGCTGTAATTTTCTTTCACTGATAGCAGAAACTGTTTGTCTGTGATGACAACACACGCGGCAGTATACATTATTTTTGTAAATGTTATTTGACTCACGATAATTTGCGAAAACGATTAAAAAAATGGTTCGCACATTTCAGTGCTGTTGTAATTGCTTAAGTTTGAGGAAGATGTTTCAGTATTGCTTAGTGTCTTAAAATAATTAAAATGATCGTAGGAACTCAATTTAAGTGCATGACGATAACTTGACCGCCAAGTTATCATTAAAACGAAAAAAACTCTGAGGCGTTCATTTTTCTCTGTCTTGTTATATAAGACGTCACTGATAAGACTCATTCGCTGGTGTCATTCTCTGTCTCTTTATTATGAGCTTTTGCACGCTCTTTATTCGCCGTATAGAACATTGGAAAAATTGGTCACAAAAAATGTAATCTTTCTCTCCTCCGCCATTCAGAAAAGTCCTTTCGGTAAATTACCAAAACAATTGATTCGAATTATATTTAACGATTGAATAATGATAATATTGATAAAGAAAAAGAATTTAAAAAAATACTACAATTTTTATAAATGCTTTCTGGCGGAGAAATCTTGCGAATTTCAGTCGAAAAATATCTTCTCTATACACAAGTTCTTGAAGTACTGGAAAACAAGCAATTTCCACTATTTTTAAATGTAAATCAATGAGAATGGTAAACAATCCATTAAAATCGATATGATAATAATAATCGAATAACCAATTAGTATCATCTCGCCGAATTATTTGTTTATAATAAATTTTCTCTTCATCTCATTCTACGATAAAATCATAATTGAATTCAAATAATACTTATTTGACAACGAAAAGCGGAAATTTGTCAATTACAACCCTCTATTATCAGCAAAAGATCTCAAAACGCATTATTGCACAGGACAAATCAATGCTGAGTTGGAATTCGACAGAATAATACTACAATTTCTACGAATGTAATTTCGCGGCGAAATCGTGCAAGTTTGCATTGAAAAACATTTTGTCAGTCTAGAAAGCTTTTGGAACATTAAAAAATAAAAGATTCTCACAATTTCTCAATGTAAACCAACGACAATGATGAACAATCTTCTAAAATCCATATAATCATAATAATTTAATATAAAATCAGTACAATCTCGTCGAAATATTCGTTTATAACAATTTTCTCCTGATCTCACCCTCACTAAATTAGTTAATTATTTTATTCTCATTAAACAGTCGATCAAATCATAATTGAAATCAATGTATTTTAATTTGACAAAGAATAATAAAAATGTGTCAATTACAACTCCCTATTATTATCAAAAGGTAGCAAAACGAATTATTGCAGAGATGCAAATCAATGCGGAGTTTTCAATGGCACAGAATAAAAAAAGTTCCACAGATCGAAGGATTGAGAGACGAAAACTATATCGAAATTGCAGGTACGTTTGGGTTCACCAACGGTGATGGTGAATGGAAGTGCGATTCAATTACCGAGTCAAGGTGTTGGCCAGGGTCTCGCCCTCGCACCTCTGACGCCGCCGGCACACGAGCTCGAGCAGCCTCATCCCCTTTATGGACAGCCCCACATACAGATTCAGCATGGTGTCTTAGTGAAAGCACCACCTGGCGTTGCAGCATCGCACTTGACGACCCTCTCGCATCCCGGTACACCGCCGGATACGCCGCCGGTATCGGCGTCGCCGCCACCCTCGAATCCACACCGTAATGGCGCCGAGCGTGATCTTCGAGAGCGCATATCGTTGGTGCATCTTCAGCAATCTGGGGCGACAGGTCATCACGAGGAGATTCAAACGGGCACCGGGGGCATGGGCTGGCTCGCACAATCATTGAGACAGGAGCCCCTCGATCTTAGGCCACACTGTCCACAGGATCAAACGCCCGAGCCACATTCAGAATCCTGGCACTCGACGCCATCGCATCATCATTTTCAGGACATGCATCAGCAACAGCAGCAGGCCCAACATGTGTCGAGACACGTGAGACTCGCCGGTAAGTCTCAATCTTTTGAATTCTCTTTTGTTCGTTTTTTATTCATTTTGTTCAATCGTTCGTTTGCCCTTAGCTTTATCATTTAAAAAACAAAGTCCTCTTCGTCAATCTGATTTCGTCGTACCGAGAAGAGATTCGTGAAATCGGATGGAATTCGGAATTCAAAGTACTTCAAGCACAAAGTACCCTGTATTTATGGCACTCAGGAGGGTTTTACAGAATAAAAATTTGCCGGATATATATGGCGAAACTTCAGGACAAGTTATACTCATTTTTATTATTCGACGAATCATTTTGCTTTGTGTTTGTGTTTGTGGAATGAAATTTCCTATTTTGCAAATTCTGATGTCAGTATATTTAAAAGGTTTCCCGATGTGCCAGAGATTTGGGAATGGGGAAAACACATTACGAGAAACCAATTTTAATCAAGCGTTTCGTGAACAATGTTGTAAAAATGTTGAACGAGAATGTTGGGTGTTAGATTTTTATTCCAGTTTCAATTTCAAAATTACGTAATCATTCGGAAAAATCTCAGAAGTCTTGTTTCTTTAAACGGTACGACGAGACTGTCAATTTTGTTGTCATAACTAACAGAGAGCAAAGAAAAACCCGGCCACGGATGAGTCGGGCTCGCACAGTTAGGGTTCCGTACCAATACTAAAAAACATCTACTATGGCTCAATATCTACTAACTCTATAGAAATGTAAATTTTAGCTGCAAAAACCTAGGAAATTAGTGGGCGTGGCATTTCTAGCAAACTATGAACTATGTACATCATTAAAACTACTGGACCAAAAATAAAACAAACGTATTTTTACAATCTTTGGAAACAGCTTTTTCAAATGATTCTTCACAGGATACATTAATTAAATATTTTGTTAAAATTAAAAAAAATAATTCACTTACACAATTCTAAAAATCAGAAAATAAATTAAACAAATGAATTTTTTTTTAAATACCATGTTTTTAAAACGGACTAAAAAGTATAAAATAATTTGCCTAGGCTTCATGCAGCATTGAACAACATACACATTTCTAACCACTTACAGATTGTCCTGAAAATTTGTCATTACACATTTTTAATAACTATTAAAATCAATGTGAGATTTAAAACGAAAAACGTGGGGCGCATGGAATACATCGTCGCCATCAATGAGAGAACTTATTTATCAGTTCACATTATTTGCGGTGCAATACCAATTGACAGCTGAACTATTAATGCATTAATTATCTGTTGCATACGCCCCACGTTTTTCGTTTTAAATCTCACATTTATTTTAATAGCTATTAAAAATGTGCAATGATAAATTTTCAGGACAATCTGTAAGTGGTTAGAAATGTGTATGTTGTTTAATTCCGCATTTATACTTTTTAGTCCGTTTTAAAAACGTGGTATTTAAAAAAAAAATTATTTGTTTAATTTATTTTCTGATTTTTAGAATTGTGTAAGTGATTTTTTTTTTCCAAGCGTCGCTTGCGTCGGGTCGCTGTCTCGTTTACCATAAGAAACTTTACTCAATAAAGACTATAAGAGACTTAAGATTCGATAACGATTTCCTTACAGGAATTGAAGAATTGATATGTTTGCATCTGTCAGCCAGATGTGGGTTATCAAGAAAATATAGCAAAAACAAAAACCCAAACCGTTGCTGTAGTAACCGTTCCGATCGGGAAGTTAGTTTAAAATCAAATACGAATTCCACCCGGCACAAAAAAGCGACCTAATAAAAACGTAGTAAAATATTTTTTTTTTAGTAACTAAGTGTCGAAAAAAGTGTTTCCTGGTAATCCATGACTTAATATCTACTAAGTTTATTAAATTTTTAACTATATCATTAAGACCACTGGACGAGAAATTATAAAAAAACATATCTTTAGAATCCTCAGATGTAGCTCTTCCAAATGATACCTTACACCATGCATTGATTAAATTTATTTTCTTATAAAAAATTCTTTTATAGCACTGTCAAAAAAATAGTAGTTTTCCGACGACTCAATATTTAGTAACTCTACTAAAATCAAAGTTTTAGCATTAGAAATATGAGAGATCAGGGAGGCCATGGTGATTTTTAGCAAATTTCGAACTATATCGTCAAAACCACTGGACCAATAATTATTAAAAAAAAAAATAAGTTTAAAATCGCCAGAGGTAGCTCTTTCAAATGATACCTCACACAATACATTAATTATACTGATATATACTTATAGATTAATTATACCATTACTCATTAGTGTTCCCTTTTGTTTTCCTCTGAAGGTACGGAACCCTTAAAACAACTAACACAAAAAATGTATATCTTGAGTTTTTTAATTGATCGGACTCGTGAAATATTTTTTGCGGGGGTTGTAGAGGTGGACGACGGATATTTTTCAGGTGGTTACATAACGATGTCGGGTCATTTGGATTACGACGGTGGCGGTAGCGGTGGCGGTGGTGGTGGTAATGGTCCGAGTCCCGGTGGTCCTGGAATTCCCGCGGGAGCCGGTAGTATGATGATGGAGGACAGTATACAGTATTGCCGTCCATTTTATCCATCGTCGTCGCAATCCGGAAGACCGATGAGCGTTTGCTCGGTAATGTCATCAGGGGAGGGCGGAGGTTCGGTGCATCGTTCGAGCAGCGGATATTACTCGAGCTGCGGTGATAATTCAAAAGCCCAAGAGGAATTGATGAACGATGAGATATTAATGTCGTTGTCGGTTCGCGAGCTCAACAAACGTCTTCACGGCTGCCCGCGGGAAGAGGTGAGTGAGGTCTCTCATTTCTCAAAAACTTTTTTTCTTTATCTCGTTGTTTTGTTGTGGAATGTTTATAGATTTGTTTGAATAATTTTCGTAGCCATTTTCAACGCTTTTCCGGATCTCGGTAACCTCTCAACGATAATCGAGTAACGATAAATTCGATCCTTAAGGTCAAAGGCAGAAAATGGGGTAATAGCAATCCTGTTAGGGCAATTCTTTTGATTCGATCAGCATACAAAATTACTTTTATCGCCGGCAAAAGATCGTTGAGGGATTAATGGCCAATTATTGTCATTGTTATTGAGCTTCTCTCGATCGTTAAAAAAGTGATTCACAGGTCCTTGGAAATAAAGCTTCAATGACAGCCAGATAAACATCGTCTGAGAAATCATCATTGATGCTTTCTTGTTTCCCTAACAAATATCTCGCGATGACCCTTATCGAATTCACCATCTTAATTGCGAAAAAAAACTTAAATTCTCTTAAGGTCATTCATAAAGCAGCTAAAATCTCGAAGAATTTTTCTATGAATCGCCAGGGAATTTCGTTAAGGAGTCAGTTCAAAAATAAAGTTGACTCACGCGGTCGTATAAAGTTGTGGTTTTTTTCTCTCGTTTTTCGCGGCATGAAGGTCGTGCGACTGAAACAGAAGCGTCGGACCCTGAAGAATCGTGGCTACGCGCAAAATTGTCGTAGCAAGCGTCTCCAGCAGCGACAGGATCTGGAGACGACGAATCGTAATTTGCAAAACGAGCTTCAGCATACGAAGATCGAGCTGGGCCGTGTCAAGCAGGAGCGCGATCTTCTAAAGCAGAGATGCGAGATGCTGAGGGTCAGACAAGGTCATCATCATCACAACGGTCACACTGGTAACGCTCATCATCAATCACCGAGCTCAGCGCCATCGTCCCAGCACCAAGCTCAACATCAGCATCCCACGTCGAATCATCAAGGTCAGCAGCAAGGTCATCAGCAGCATCATCCGGCACCAGCGAGTCCCGAAGTTTATCTGTGACAAAGACAGCGTCGGGGCGGTGCTTGCTGGACTTGAAGGGTCACCCTAAACTCGTATCGATTCGCGAAAATCGCAAATTGATCCACAACGATTGAAAAGACTCCTTTTCCTTTGTCTCGTCTCCTTCGATCATCATTTATCTTGACGGTGAGTAGAGGGTGCAATGTTTTTCGTGCAATTCCGAGGTACAAAGGAAAAGGGGGATAAAGGGCAGGGAGGTGGAAATCGCGAATTCATTCATCGATTATCGATCGATGAAAAATATGGTGCAATAGTTCGGATCTGCAAATACGAAAATCCGTCGCGAAATCGATGGAAATCGGGAAAGGAGCAAAAAAGAATTTTCAAGATTGACATGAAATTTTCTCCGGAGAACGATTGATCTCCAATGATCCTTTTGATGTCGAAGGATCATAATTTGTCGTTCATTTTTATCGTTGTAGCGACAAAACCTTTTTTTCCCTCTCGATCGTTCAATCCTCGATCATATTTCGAGAGAAATCGTGAAAATCTTTCGGAAAGACTCTCCCCGTCTTCGTGACAAAGATCTCAAGTATCACTAGGCTAAAAAAAATGAAAAAATATTATTCTAGGAGGATTAAAGGCTAAAAAAATCGAGAAAGGCACGAAGTAAAAGACAAAAACGAATTTTTAGGTGTAACGATGAAAATATATCGTACGAGTGTAACCGAAAGGGGGGGGGGGGGTGATTTTTCTTTTTCAGTTATCACTCAATTTTCGAGAGATGCCAAAATGAGAGAATATTCCGAAGGGTATTTTATCGTCTGTCGTGTGAATGGTGAAAATGAAACGCAGAGAAAAAATCGAAAAAGGAAATCGAATGAAAAAAAAATGCAAAAATCCAGAAACATTGTCGTAGCTCAAGCGAAAATTAGGATTAAGATAATCTTTCTCTTTCTCTCTCTGTCTCTTTTCTGTGGGTTCTTGCAACAATATTTTTCTTATTTCGCGGAAAAAAATCAATACAGTGCGTGAATATATTTTTCTTAATTAGCGGAGGATAAATTAAATTGTACATCAGCGATATCCCGAAAATTTCAATGAAGGCACAATAATTGTTGATTTACACGTTTATCCGAATAAAATAACGTCGTGGAGGATTTTAGTTTTTTAGGAATTTTTGTTACAATTGTTTATTGCTATTCTATTATCGTATAAGAATCATGAATTATTATTATTATTATTTTGTTCAAGGCGGTTGTGCAAAAAGGAGGCTTCGTTAATTTTACATAAAGTCCCTATACGTATTATAATATTATTGTTTTAAGACGTGTTTCACACGCTCACGAAAAGTATCTCGCAAAAAAAAACGAAAAAAGGAGCAATCCTAAATCGAGAAACGTGAGGCACGGCTCAAAGAAGTTTTAATTCCCGTTATGTATGTGTAAATAAAATGATGATACTTATTATTATAATAAAACGTCATGATTGACAGTTTCGGATACGCAGATCCTCGTCAAAATTTCTCCTCGATTCCCATTTCTTTGATCCGCAATTTTAAAGAGAAAAAATCTTTTTATTCCTTTCAATTTTTTTAGAAAGATCATCGTGTTAATTAGAAGAGAAAATGAATATAAAAAAATAAAATCGCCGGAGCGTGGAATTTGCAAGAAGCGAGAACTGGAGCGAAAATGTAACGGGAGGCGGCTCGGAACGAAAAGTTTCGGTTAGCAAGCGAAAGTGATGTGCTCCTTAATTTTAGATTTTACTAATTGGCGAAATTTATTTTCGAACGATTATGAAAATTTGACTGTGAATCTCGATTCTTCCAGCAAATAGAAATAAATTTGATTAAATTGTAATTTTTCATTAATAATTTTTCGTTCTTTAATTGTCTTTGCTTTTTTTCATTCTCTCTCATTTTCAACAAAAAATAAACAAACCAACGGTTTTTTCATTCCTTTATTTCAGATTTTACTAGGTGGCAAAATTTCTTTGCAACGATTAAGAAAATTCAACCGTGAATCACGATGTCTCAGCAAATAAAAATAAAATTGATCAAATTATAATTACTGATATATTAAGGCATTCCACACCGATTCGACGAGGGTCTTCCATTTTGTGCGCAATTTTTCGTGGTTTTGTAGTACCTCGGAAAAGCACTCAGGATGTTTTTCAGATTTTTTTGGAGCGATTTTACTTGACTATAGTTAATTTTTTTTTCGAAAAAGCTTGTTATAAACAGAAGGAAACCCCTGTCCACTCTGGCTCAAGATTTGCAATTTTTCATATAAAAACGGGATTTTCGTGATTTTTATATGAAACATTTTAAGCGTTGAGCTAAAGTGGGTAAGGGTTTCCTACTGTTTATGGATTTTAAAAAATAAAATCGCCGGAGCGTAGAATTTGCAAGAAGCGAGAACCGGAGCGAAAATGTGACGGGAGGCGGCTTGGAACGAAAAGTTTCAGTTAGCAAGCGAACGAGATATTCAAGCGCTGTTCTGCCTTCCACGGTGAGCCGCAACGTGCAAGCTCAGCATTTCGTATCACGGCTCGGTTGAGCCCGGAGGAAGCAACTCGGGCTCGCGCACATATTGAAACTTTGCGAGAGGTTGCGCTCTCTTTCTCTCCCTGTCTAACTCGTTACTTCCCAATATATATATGCATCAACAAAACTTCGATTTTTTCATTGTCTCTCTCCTTTTTCATTATTTTTTATTTTTCACGGAAAAAAGCAAATCAATGTCCCTTCCGCTTCTGAATTTCAGATGTTACTAATTGGCGAAATTTCTTTTGGAACCATTATGAAAATTTGACTTTGAATCACGATTCCTCCAGCAAATAGAAATAAAATTGATGAAATTATAATTTTTCATGAACAACTTTTGATTCTTTAATTGTCTGTGCTTTTTCAGCGTTTCTCATTTTCCACGAAAAAAAATCAACGGTCCTTGTGCTCCTTAATTTTAGATTTTACCAATTGGCGAAATTTATTTTGGAACGATTATGAAAATTTGACTGTGAATCTCGATTCTTCCAGCAAATAGAAATAAATTTGATTAAATTGTAATTTTTCATTAATAATTTTTCGTTCTTTCATTGCCTTTGCTTTTTTTCATTCTCTCTCATTTTCAACAAAAAATAAATAAACGAACGGTTTTTTCATTCGTGAATTTCAGATTTTACTAGGTGGCAAAATTTCTTTGCAACGATTAAGAAAATTCAACCGTGAATCACGATTTTTTCAGCAAATAAAAATAAAATTGATCAAATTATAATTACTGATACATATAAGGCATTCCACACTGATTCGACGAGGGTCTGACCCTGCACCTCTTCCATTTTGTGCGCAATTTTTCGTGGTTTTGCAGTACCTCGAAAAAGCACTCAGGATGTTTTTCAGATTTTTGTGGAGCGATTTTACTTGACTATAGTTAATTTTTTTTTTTCGAAAAGCTTGTTATAAACAGAAGGAAACCCCTGTCCACTTTGGCTCAAGATTTGTATTTTTTCATATAAAAACGGGATTTTCGTGATTTTTATATAAAAAATTTCCAGCGTTGAGACAAAGTGGGTAAGCGTTTCCTACTGTTTATAACAAGCCTTTTCGAAAAAAAAATTCCAAAATAGAAGGAGGAACCCGAATGGAGTTGGACGTTATCCAAACATTTTTGTATGAGTTGAAGGTGTTTAAAAATATGTTTGGATAAGAGCTGACTCAATTCAGGTTTCTCCTGCTATTTAAATTTCTTTCTTTTCCGAATAAGCTTGTTATAAACAGAAGGAAACCCCTGCCCACTTTGGCTCAAGGCTTGCAATTCTTCATATAAAAAACGGGATTTTTGCGATTTTTTTAGATTTTTAAATTTTGGCTAAAAGTAATTTGTTTATAAAATTCTAATTTAATTAAAAAATTACTTTTAGCCTACATTTAAAAATAAAAATAAAATCACGAAAATCCTGTTTTTATATGAAAAATTTCAAATCTTGAGCCGAAGTGGGCAGGGGTTTCCTTCCGTCTATAACAAGCTTTTTCGAAAAAAAAACTTAGCTATCGTTAAGTCAAATTGTTCTTAAAAAATCTGGAAAAAATCCTGAGTGCTTTTAAGAGGTACTACAAAACCATGAAAAATTGCGCACAAATTGGAAGAGTTGAAGGGTTAGACCCAGGTTAAATCGGTATGGAATGCCCCATATAAATGTGCATCAACAAAACTTTAATCTTTCAATTTACTCCATTCTTTTTCATTTATTCTTATTTTTCACCAAGAAAAGAAAACAAATCAACGATCTTTTTGCTCCTAACTTAAAACTTTCAGGTTTTACTGATTGGCCAAATGATTCCTTTGAATCGATCAAGTAAATTTGATCGTGAATTACATTTTTTCCAGTTGAAAATTCACTTTCGATATCTTCAGATCTACCGGACAATTTTAAAAATATTTCCCTAACATCGTTGAGCATATTAAACATTCCGACCTGAGAATAAAAAAATTATAATACTGGACTCCCGCTATCATGGAAAACCAAGGGGTTTGTCCGTTATAGCGAGAGACAAATATTTAGAAATAGTGCTTTGAACTCGACATGTTTGGAACAGAGCCGTATGTAAAATATTGTCAGGCACCAAATTATACAATGTACGCACCACACATACAATGCGCCACATACAATGCGCCACATACAATGTAAACAACATGCGTACGCTCCTGAATTTTTCTCGGAACGGAGTGCGTGGAACCCCGGCCGCGAGATTTGTCTGTTACACTGAGTGCTGATATACCGAGAGTCCAGTGTACTAACGAAAAAAAAGCTTTCTTCACAAAAAGACTAATGATAAGGTAAGAAAGATAGTTCATAAAAGTTACATCATCATAAAAATAATGGCAATTAGCGAAAAAAAATCTTTGATTGCGATGAACATTTATCCAAAAAACAACGAGGTATTAATAACTCATTTGAATAAAAAGAATAAATAAACAATTGACCAATTTTTGATGTGGGAATGAGACTCTCGTTATAGAAGACAAGTGTCTTTCGTTACACGATACGGAAAAGTATCGTTGAACACATATTGTAGGTGGATATAAAGCGGTAACGAGGATTTAAGCGACTTTGCTCGGCATCAAGGGGGACGCCAGTTGACAATGGGAGACCTGCTGTCTTCGCGACCCTATCTACTAGTCACGAGACAAACCCTCGGGGCCTTCGTGCTATACATCGAAGATACGAAAGAGAATAAAAGGGAGATAGAGTAAGAGAGAGTAAGAGAGAAAAAGAACAAAGTTCACACTTTTGGGTTACTGAAGTGACAGATTGACTGATCGTTTCCCCCACCAACAGGTCTATCATCGAATCTTCATTTCCTCCATTTATTTTTCATCCCCACTTATTCTTCTCTCTTTCTCTCTTATTTCCTTAATTACTTCATTTTTAATAATTTTTCATGTCTCACCACTCGATAACTTCCCGGAAAATTCGTTTCAGATTGATTAGAAAAAGCTCTCCATTAAAGGGTTTTTTGGGACTTTCATTTCCCCACATTATTATGGGGGAAAGTTTTGGGTAATCGATGGACAATTAAATTCAATTCTTATACTCTTCGGACTGTGATTATTTCAAGAAAAATGAATAATCAAAGTTTGATGAGTATAAAAATGGAATTAAATGTTCATAGATTACTCAAAACTTTTTGAAGTCCAGTCAAGTTCTCCTATTTTGATTGAACAAAAAAAGCCGAATATCGAGAAAACTACAGAGTAATAAAATGTGAATTTTATGGAAGAGAGGAAATCGATTGAGAGATGCTGTTAGTTTTATTGTCAAGTCACGACGTCATCGTGGTCTATCTCTATCTATCAAACGCTGAGAATCTTGGCACATTCTTCCCCAACCATCATTTTCTCAACCCCCTTCACTTATAGTTAGTTTTTCCCGCGCTCGTGTCAAAGGCTTCTAAGAAAATGCCTTTTTGTCACGCAAAACCCATTCACGCGATGCTCCATTTTTTTTTCTCCCACAAATTGCCGGTCATTGGGACAATTTTTATAACTTCAATTTCGAATGAAGAACAACAGCTGGGAATTTAGTAAAATGTACAAAAATTGTTACGTAAAATTATTTTTACATTCCCAAGAACATCGGATTAATCGGTTTCTTTGTATTGAATTAGGTTGAACATTGGGGTGTCGGTGGGCGCAATGAGAGAAATAGATTTATTATACCTTCACGGAGGTCTTAGAATAATGATAATGTTGCTCTGTACCGTGACACGTGTTTGTTACGTCTATGATTGTATTTCACGGTGGTTGCAAGCGAGAGAAAGACGGTGGAAAGTCGAGAGAGAAGATAAAGTAAGAAGGATATGCATCGGTATCGTACGAGCTATCATTTTTAATACATAATATCAAAGTCACGTTATCGTTTATCCTCGTGAACAAACAGCGGCAGGTATAATGTAACAGCGTGCAAGATGATATACCCTTATAAGCAAGCTCCCGATTCGATTATCTCACCAATGCGTAAGTTCAGTTCTCCATGGGACGCCGAGTCCTCTCGCAGAGGGCAATAAACTTTAAGGGGTAACACCACTCTAAGATTTTGGAAAAAAAAATAGTTTTTTGGTCCAACTCGTACTTTAGGGTCTTCAAAACAATACCCCGATGGTGTTATAGTGAAATTTTTTTTAAACAATTACCAGCTTAAACGATTTTGCTGCAGCGCTTCGGAGGGGGCACTGAGCACGATGAAAACTCTGAATGTGTTTTTTTTAAAATCACTTTCCCCAAACGGGAGAACGGATTATTCGAATACCGTTACATGGATCGATTTGAAATTTCGACAGTCGCTTCAAAATCACATTCTCTTTTTATAAAAACAATTTACTCCCTATTTAGTAGCCAAAATTTGGCTCGTTTTTTCTAACATTTCTACAAAATTTGATTTATAAATTTTCTTACGTACTTCTATAATCAATGGTAGGGGAATTGTGCTTAAGATGACATACTTTTTGCTGTGAGGCAAATATTTGAACATTCAAAGGTGATATAGAATAAATCTGAGGTTACACATAAAAGAACGTTCATTTAAGAAGCGCAAAAATTATTCCTGCCGCTACAGAATATTTATGAATTGAAATAAAATTTAAAAAAAAACACCATCATGTCCATGTGAGTAAGATGACACACCCCAGTCTAAGTTAACATACCTAAAGATCGGTGCACAATTCACGGATGAACAACTTAGTTCTTGGTGCAACGACAGCACAGAGTATGGCACCATTGCTGACATGATTATGGCAACAATCCCAATGCTCTTCTGGATTTTATTTACAATATAATTCGTTACATTAAAGGCATGCAGCATCGGAGTCATTATTATCAGCGTCCTGCGTAAAACATTCCTCAGGTTCGGCATTGGAATAATCCTGACGATTAGTGTGCTTCACCTGCTTTCGAGCTCTAATGCTCTTGTGCTTTTCTATCTCTTTTTTGTTCGGAACTTGGGCTTTAACACGATAGCATACTCTGTCATCTTAAGCCGACGACTGCCAAGGTAAGTGTAACGAATATGGTTGGTGTCCCGAATTCGGTTCGTCCAGTCTTTTTCCTATTATAATAAATTCAATTTACGTTCAATAAATGTAATTTTTTTTTTTTAATAATGTATATTTAACATATTGGCACCCGAAATAAATATCGAGTATGAGTGAATTGTATTTAACTGGTATTTTCCCGTCAAACATGACAATTGATACCGAGCGAGGTTCAAAACCTTCGTTTCCTTATCGAAGAGGGTAAGGACGTGGCTGGGCTGAAAGGCACAATTTATAATTAAAAAAACATCAAATTAGTTGAAAAAAGTTTCAATATATTATAAACAACTCATTGGAGTAGTAGAGTGCGGAAATAGACGAGCAAGTTGAATATTTTGGTGAAAATATATACCCCCTAATTCGGTACATATTGTTCGGTTGCTACAAGTATAAACTCATTCGGGCGTAAAATGAGTACAACCGTATTCGGGACACGCATACGTCCATAATAGGGACGTTTATCAAACACATGTCAAACGAGTTCAACCAAATTCGGGTAATTTGCATGGGTACGCAGTTTTTGAAATTATAAATAAATAATCTAAGGAATAACGCAAAGGAGGTGGGCTTCTGGTACTTGAGATTGCATGTTTTCCAATAATATCAATAATACTTTTAACCCTAAGATAATTTTAAATAAAGATTTTCCACTGCTATTGGCCAGCGAAGTTAGGGCCCTCCATATTCGGTACACTTACCTTATGTCATTTTACCCTACCCTGGTGGAACTGTGTGTTCACACTTTGTGAGAATTGAACATATTTGTTCAGATTTTTTCCAAGATTTGATGGAAATTGATCAATTTTGTAAAAAATGTGTAAGAAATTAACAAAAATTGCCCAGTTATGTAGCTAGATGACCAGGAATTGGGACCGAAAGCCATATTTCCTCAGTAAATGTCAAATAATTAATAATCATTTTTTAGAATTTTATATCACATACTGAAGATTATGTTCGTCAGTTTTTGATATATTAGGAAATTTTTGGTTACCCTGGTGGAACCTTCTGATGGTCACATTTTGTGAGAATTGAACATATTTGTTCTGATTGTATTTTAATTATTTATTTATTCTTTATTCCATACATTTATTAGTAGTCACAATAAAAATCGGTTTTTTATTCATCGTTGGTAGTTTCTAAAGATCAAGTAAAATTAAAAAACAAAATTTGAAGAAAAAAAATTTGTCGCTACTTCGATTTGAACCCCCGAACCTCTGTTTCAACCGAATGCTAATACTTACACACTAACCACTACACCATCGACTACTTGTATTATTTTCATCCATATATCATATTTTTGTAGCAGACGCCCGAAAAATGTACTTTGAAACCTAAGTCACTACGGACCGTGAACACAAGTTTCGAGGATTTACATTAGTTATAAGGGTTTGGGTATGCTCTAATCAAGTGTTATAATATATGCATATGTATATATATTAGGGTGGTTCTCATTTAGGGCTCAGACGAATTTTTTATCAGACGCCCCCCAAATCGACTCCAAATAATTCACAAACAATACCCTAGTTTTTTCAGATTTTTATCTAGACTCTGACCCCACCCAAAATGAGGGTCGATTTCCCCATTTGAAATACACGTGTTTTTGCCATATGCTCACCATATATTTTATTCTAAGTGTCAACATTTTTCAAAAAATCTGTAACTACGAAATTTTAGTGTTCATCGATGCTACTATTTGAAGAAAAATTGATATTGCCATACGGGTCAATCTAGACGAATTGCACACCCTTTGATCAGATTTTTTTTTTTAATTCAACAAAATATGGTATGTATGTGTAAAAATGATGATTGTTTCATAATTTTCTTCTTCTTAAGGTCACACAGGATTGTAAGGTAGCACATTTTATACCAATTTTTAGTAATTCGATCTTGCCAATTTTCGTATGGGGCATTTCATACCAAGTCGACCTGAGTGTGACCCTCGACCTCGCTGATTTCGTTTACGATTTTTGACATGATTCTTCCAACTCAAAATAGCATTCAGAATTTTTTCACATTTATAAAAATCAAATTTGATTACGTTAAGATTTTTTAAACATTTTTTTTCGAAAACCTGGAGGGCCGTAATTTAAAATCTGAATTTTCTTTTTTTAATCTGGTGTCAAAAATGAAAATTTTTGACCCAAAATTCATGATGTCCAGGCTTTCACTTCCACCTCGATTTTAGGTTTTTATGAAGAAAATGTAAATAAATAGATGCAGAATTAACCAACTATTTTTGGAAATTGTTGGTTAGCGACAAAAAATATTCAAGTCACTTTTCACGGTAGATCTGCATCTATTTTTTTTTACGTTTTCTTCATAAAAACCTAAAATCGAGGTGGAAGGGAAATCCTAGACATAATGAATTTTGGGTCAAACATTTTCATTTTTGACACTGGATTTTTGAGAATTTTTTCAGTTTTTTAAATTACGGCCCTCGAGGTGTTCGAAAAAAAATTCAAAAAATCATATCGTATTCATATTTAGTTTTAAAAATCTGAAAAAATTGTGAATGCTATTTTGAGTTGGAAGAATCATATCAAAAATTTTGAGTTGGAAGAATCATATCAAAAATCGTAAACGAAATCGGTGAGGTCGAGGGACTCAGGTCGACTTGGTGTGGAATTACTGGAAATTGGTATGAAATGTCCTATCTTACAATACTGTGTGACCTTAAGAAGAGGAAAATTATAAAACATTCATCATTTTTACATGGAGATACCATATTTTGTTGAATTAAAAAAAAATCAGATTAAAGGGTGTGCAATTCGTCTAGATTGACCCGCATGACAATGTCAATATTTTCTCAAATAGTAGCATCGATGAACACTAAAATCTCGCAGTTACAGATTTTTTGAAAAATTTTTACACTTAGAGTAAAATATATGCTGAGCATATAGCCAAAACACGTGTATTTCAAATGGAGAAATCGACCCTCATTTTGGGTGGGATCAGAGTCTAGATAAAAATCTGAGAAAATTAAGGTATAGTTTTTGAATTATTTGGAGTCGATTTGGGGGGCGTCTGATAAGAAATTCGTCCGACCCTTGAATAAGAACCACTCTAATATATAAATATACATATAAGATTCATATATAATTGCATATAATTATATACTTTTATGTATAAATCGCCAAAACGATTATACATAATTATGTATAATTATATACAATTATATATCTCTCTATATTATATAAATATTTCGGCGCCGCCGCCACCGCCACCGTGTGCAAGAATCGAGAACCCAAACCCCCAAAACTAAATCTTTACGAGGCGAGGGCGCGTAGCATCCGAGCCACAAAAACCTCTAGTAATTATATATGATTATATATGATTTATATAATCTTTTTTACCTGGGAGATTTGAACGGAAATTGATCAATTTTGTAAAAAATGTGTAAAAAATTAACAAAAATTGCCCAGTTATGTAGCTAGATCACCAGGAATTGGAACCAAAAGTTATATTTCCTCAGTAAATGTCAAATAAATAATCATTTTTTAGAATTTTATATCAAATACTGAAGATTATGTTCGTCAGTTCCAATTGATTCATAATAAATATGTGAAAAATACTACAAATAAAATGTATAATTTGTTTTATTTGTAATTTTGCAAGCACTTACTGAATATTCAAACATTCCTATAAAGTGTGGAATTACTTAATAATAATAAAATAACAGTGATATACTAGCGTTAGAACACAAAATGCATGATAACTTTGCAAATATATATGTGATAATGCAGAATTTTTAATTACTTACCAGAATCTCATATTTATTGTCAATCCATATCATTACTGATTATTACAATAAATGTCAGTAAGTATCATAAAAAATTAGAAATATATTTCTCAAATTATGATATTTTCTTATACTATTCATTTGGTTATATCAATAACAAGACGTTTTATGAAAGATAGCTATTCCCAAAATATATACTAAAACGTAATAATATGTTCGATTATATTTGAGGTTATATTGCATTTTTTGACGTTGTCTGCGAGAATATATTATATTATGTAATTTTGTTCAGCACAGAATTGATCCAAATAAAACAATTTCTCATAAAAATGTTTGGCATTTTTAAAGAATTATTGACACTTTTCATACTAATTCTGATAAAATAATACAGTATCCGTTCATTTATATCATTTATTTCTTGATCTACACTGAAAAAAAAGATGGTTGAATCAACAAAATCTTTTGTCAAATACGTTCAACTAGATAATTTAGTTAGTACAATTCAACATTTTTTTGCCTGAACAATATTTTAGTCAACCGAAGCGCAGAATTGTTCAAAAAACTAAATATTTAGTTAGACCAAATAAATATCTAGTTGAACGTATTTGACAAAACGTTTTGTTGATTCACACAATTTTTTTTTTCAGTGTATAGTAAGAATTTTTGTTAAAAATTGTCAATATTTTGTTATCAAAAGGTGCAATACTCTGTTCGAATTTACCATATTCGATATATTCTGCCATTTTTTTAAATCAATTTTTAACAAAAAGTTCCACCTGGGTACGAGGTACAAAATATTTGCCGCCTTTCGTGTATCACAACTTTAAGGTTACTTTTATTATTTTCTAGTATTCATAACACATAGTAATCACAGCACATATCAAAGTAGTCAAACTCAACAAAAAACTTACCTGCTACAAATTCATCGGCACAAACACTTTCAATAAAATATTTTCGAATTACGAAATCATAATAATGCACACAACAGTCAAACAACGCGAGCGGGCGGTCCCAGGAGTTTTGAGCGGTGGCAGCACCTGTGAGCCAATGTGAAAACGATGTTTAGGCGTTTGTAGTGCGTATATTTAAACGGATATAAGCACTATGTCATCTCACCTGAGTATGTCATCTTAAGCACAATTCCCCTATGTAGGTTATCAAATTTTTTGGTTTTTTGTTTTCTAGAAATCCTTTCTCCCGTCAAGGGATTGTAGAAAAGCGATTTCAAATATTGACTCTGTCACCCGCCAGTTTGTATATGAAAATTGAATTAAACAGTTTTTTTTTATACTCGAATATGCGTTGAATATACCACATGAAAAGTAATCTTATCTCTTTTCCCATACTACCAAAATAAATTGTCAAAGTTAGGCCAGTTTTTCAACCGCTAGAGTGGTGTCAGCCCTGTTCTGCACTATTTTGATTTAAAAAATTTTCTTATCGCCAAATATACCAAAAATATGGTCCATGTCAACGGATCTCGGACGCCCAAAAAACATAATTTTTCCACGAAAATAATTCTTCTCCAATGATGATTAAATTTCGTCCCTGCTGAATCCACCTCAATAAAGAAAATACAATGTTCATCGTATAAAATTCCTGAAGGAGAGCTTAGAACAAAATCGAATAGGAAAAGAAATCTTGCAATTTGATATTTTGTTAAATTAAACATCGTTCAAATAATTCCCGGGCGTTAACAATTGATTATGCAGAACCGATTATTCTCCCGTTAAAAATTAATTCCCGATTTACTTGCTCTTGCATTCGCAATAATTTTCCTTGCTAAGTAAACCATCCCTTAAAGAATGGGCGGGAAAAAAGTATTTCCCATGTGGAATTATCGATTTCACTCATCCGGCAGCTTTAAGTCACCGGGTACATCAAGAACTGTTACGTTTATCTGTGACGTCACATTTACTCTCGCCGTACAGGAACGGGGGGTGGGTGGGTCAGGGGATGCAAGGAGAGTTGAAACACAGTGACGAAGCTCGTCGGTATGGCCAGAGAAAGGGAAGATTCGACGACGCCAGCATCTTTTATTTTTGATGACGACGTGGGTCGACGAGAACCTCCTCGCGTCCTTGCGACTCCCTTGTACCCGTCATACCTACCCCCTCCAGTCTCAACGGCGACTGATGACGCGGCACGTCGGTTACATTCGTATCCTACTCTCTACTATACCAGTAAAAGCTTCGTGTTCTAACCTCCCTTGCGATATATACATGTATGTATCATATATTTGCTGACGCGCGGGTGTATATGGGGCATTCCAAGTGAAAACGTGGGGTCATTTCCCTCGGGTCATCAGATCCTTGCATAACTTTTTTTTTCGCATTGATTCCACTTCAAAAACCCTCTAATTTTTTTAAAGATTGTTCTGGCCACTCCTTCAGGTGCACTGTAAAAAATGTTATTAAATTTAATATATAAAAGTATATTAAATTTCAAAAACAAGTATATGAAATCGAAATTCATATACAAGGTATTGAAAAATTAACAATTTCATCTTAAATTTAATATTTGTACATTAAAATTAAAAGAGCGACCATTGAAAATTAATATACCCGTATAAAAAAACAGTTTTTGTATACTTTTTCGCAATTTTCATATACATTATTGAAAATTAATACACTTCTTTCTTAAAATTGCAATCAACCATTAAAAGATTTTTTCAATATTATAATGAAATTTAATATAGTATACGAAGTATACGAAATCGAAATTAATATACATGGTATTGGAAAATTAACAATTTCATCTTAAATTTAATATTTGTCTATTGAAATTAAAAAATGAACGTTGAAAATTCAAATTCCCGTATATTAAAATGGTTTCTATATGCTTTTTCGCATTTTAAGATACGTTATTGGAAATTAATACACTTATTGTCCAAAATTACAATCGATGTCAGCGGCCGTGCTAGTTGACGCATCCACCGCTATGCGTCGCATGCGCTCGGACCTCTGTGCCCAACCGAAATAGGCATATGACGGTGTTATATACCGGACGGCCAGCATGCCCAATATACTTACCTGGCGCAGAGGTTATACCGTGATGATTAAGGCGGTTCCTCCAGGGCGAAGCTCTTCCATTGCACTTTTGGTCGAGCTGACCCTTGCGAATATCCCTAATGTGGATATCTCGGACGTACATTTTTAGTTGCACTGTAACAAATTTTTGTATTAAATTTAATAAAAAAATATGAAGTTTTTATGCATATACTGTATACTAAATTTTATATATAATGTGTACAGTAATATTCCAATATAAGTATATGAAAAATCAAATAACTTCTTTTAATTTTAATATACAAAAGACTATTAATTTTCATATCTTTTTTCATGATTCTGCTTTAAAAATCAAACTATGTATTGGAATTTTAATCTGCGAACTTATATTAAAATTAAAAGAAGTTAATTGATTTTCGTATACTTGTGTTGGAATATTACTATACACATGTACATGAAAATTAATTCATTATATATGCATAAAAACTTCATATTTTTTTATTAAATTTAATACAAAATTTTTTTGCAATGTGGCGTGACGATCATTTTGATATTTTGATATTTGTAAAATATGCAAAATATCAAAATTTTCCAAGACATGTTTTGTTTTTATTTTATTTTTTTACTCATGTAAGGGGTACGAGGAATCAATTTTTGTATTTTATTTTAAAAACTGAAAAAAAGTTAATCAAAAAAAATATACTATGACCTCGATTTATGCAAGAGTGGCGGGACTGGCACCGCTAGACACTTGCAAAAATCGAAGGTGCGCAAATGTCACCCGTGCGTGCAATACGCATCTCACACCAGTCGGGAGCCGTGTCCGCTCTCACACCGGCGCTCTCACACCATATGCCACGTCGATCGATATCCGCCGCATAGTGGGGACTCTTGCAATTATCGAAGCTGCATAAATCGAGATCGTAGTGTATGAGGCAGCCGCATCCCACTTTCTAATCATGATAGATATTACTTACTTATGACCCAGAATCTGTAGAAAAAATTGCAGAATTTAAAAAATGGTGTTTTTTCAGATATCCCTTTTTTACACAAAAATGATCATCGCGCCACCTGAAGGAATGGCCAAAAAAATCTTTTGAAAAATTAGGCTGTTTTTAAAGTGGAATCAATGCGAAAAAAAAGTTAGGCAAGGGTCTGATGACCCGAGGTAAATGACCCTACGTTTTCACTTGGAATATATAGGACGAAAGCAGGTGAAGGCACACACGCAGACGCTACATTCATCCGCGATGAATGAAAACGTTCGTAAGCTCGAAAAAAAGATGGTGGGGTTTGATAGAAAAATGTGCTACGTCGACGAAGATGCCCCGACCTCGAAGGGTGAGAGTAAGAAAAAGAGAGATGAGAGAGAGATTTCGTAAAAGAGAAAAGAGGGGATGCAAGGCCACCCTGACCCAGACGCACAGGGTCGCGATCGATTCGCAAAAGCTTTGAGTAAGGTCGATAGCCGATGTGTTAATGGCTCAGCTCTTTTTCTTTTTCCCCTTTCTGTTTTCCTAGACACTCTCTTGGACGGCGGATCTTAAAAGTGAAATTTTAAAGAATTGCATCAACATCCCTGTGTGGGACGAATTAGTTTAGCGGTGGGAGGGTGGGAAATATTTTTAGCATAATTTTTGTAGGCTCCCAGAAGCTGTTATTTGACTTATTAGAAACAATATATAAATATCCGGGAAGTCTGACATCAAAATTAGATTTAATGCTGTTTATTTATAAACAATAATTATTAATTAAGGGTTTGACAATTGTGTTAAAAAATTATTAGACGTATTCCATCGTGGGATGAGTTTGGAAATTGAATTTAATTATTCCACCCAAAATTTGTTGAACCCCTACAGCACATAACATTGCTGCAACGTTGCAGCAATGTTGTCATATTGCACGTGCAATGAAATATTGCAGATATGTTGCGGCAACATTGCGTACGAAACATTGCACTGAAACTTCTCTGCAATGATTCGGGAATGTTCCTAAGCAGCATTTCTGCAATATTTTGTTGAAACGTTGCTGCAATGTTGTAGCAATGTTGTCATATTGCACGTGCAATGATGTATTGCAGATATGTTGCGGTAACATTGCTACGCAACATTGCACTAAAACGTCTCAGCAATGTTTCGGGAATGTTCCTAAGCAACATTTCTGCAATATTTTGTTGAATCGTTGCTGCAATGTTGCAGCAATATTGTCATATTGCATGTGCAATGATATATTGCACGAAATATTGCAGGAATGTTTCCTGCAATATTTTGTTGAAACGTTGCGAGTAAATTGCAGCGATATTAATGAGATGGAACTTCAAATTTTACAACTACACAAGCGTAAAATATGAAAAAGATCTATTGAACAAATCTGTTCATTTATTCCTCATAGAACATCAATAACGATTAATTTCACGTCATTTTCTTTTTCTTTTTTCATATTTCTTTTTAAAATTTTGTTGTGCTTTTGACATGAATAAGACATGTGATATTGCAGCGATATAATATAATTAAGACATTGTGATATTCGTATTGAAAAAAATGTTCAATATCAAAAAAGCTATAAAACAAAAATGTTTTTTGTTTCTGAATGATTCTTATTCGCAAAATATGACTATATAATGTAACGGGATGACCTGAGGCCTGCCACGATTTCGGCACTTCGCCTGAGATCCGTTAGGTGGCGGCGGTCGGTGCGCGCTCTCGCGCTGGCGAAAGCGCCACCGAGCACCGATAAAGGTCCGGTATCGGGGTCTTAATTAACAATCAATTGTTGGAACATTGACCCGCACCCTGTGATAGCGCAGTTCGATGGACTGAAGACTACATATTTTTATTTTATGCAATAATTCAAATGATGAAGTTTCCATTGCACGTATTATTCCTGCAATATTGCATATCCAATACGAGTGATATTGCTGGAATATTGCATATTGATTGCATGCAATATTTCTGCAATATTGCGGAATATTGCAGCAATAATTCAATCGGCGGACATAGCAACATTGCAGGAAGGTTGCTGCAATGTTACATGCAATATTGCAATGTTATCGTGCAACATTTCAGCAACATTGCTGCAATATTGTATGCTGTAGGGGAAGTAAAACTTGAGTTAAGAAGATCTTAGCCCCTCGAAAGGCAAATTGATAAATTCAATCGTGGGTGGACGATTTTTCTTCAACGAACAACTCAAAGGGAACAATGGGTGAATTTTGATTTGCAGGTTCCTTTTTTATAGGAATGATTTTTCAGTGACTCGGGTGTTAATGAAATTTCATGGATGAGTGAAGAGGTTGCTTTCCCTCCCGCGTAGAATACCACGCTGACCCAGTCTTCATAGTCAATTCACTCGTCAACCAAATAGAGGGATCGATACCTTCGCTAATCAGATCAAACCCTGGACTTTTCTATATGCGTGTTATGTACTCGTATATCGCAGACGATGACCACCTCTTGATGGTTTAAGCGATGTATACATATAAGAGAAGGTGGGGCGAGTAGCCACGAAAAGAAGATAATCCAGCTAGGACGCTACGCATAGTTGAGACTTGTTGCTTTTAATTTATAGAATCCTTTTTACATCGATTTGTGTCGAAAAAAAATTGTCGGGAGCAATGAGGAAGAACATTGAAATATTGATTTCCTTTGTTTGTAGGCCCTTCATATCACCTCAATAGCCAAGATAGTTGGATCAAGCTACCTGGTCCAACTATCTTAATATCCATTTTTTATATCCATGCATTGACCCATTATTTGTTTTAAAAATTCAAAAAGTGGCCTGGAACTCCATAATAAGGACCTAAAAAAATTGTGCCCCACTTAAGCAGTCCGGAAAAGTGTTACGAAGAAAATGAGATGTTGTAGGATGAGATCCGTCAAGCGGTTTTGTCAGGATCGTGCACAGCGCAGTAAAATTCAAAAATTGATTTATGAGAGAACCGCTGAACCTTAAGGGTTCCAACTAGCGTCAAAAATTTCTTCATTTGATACGTCAAATGATGGACAATTGGTCAGGTTTACACGTATACAACGAACATCTATATTTATGTTCAAAAATCGGCGTTTTGACGCTGTCTCAGTTCCTTTAAAGCGATCAGAATAACGATTTTTTTACACTTTTCCCAATTCTTGATAGGCAATTTTATGAAAATGTGATTAACTAGATCTGATATAGCACCAGGAGTCGATGTTAGAATATTTACGCTCATAATAATAATCATCACAATAATTATTATTTTTCCCTCATTTTCTTGATTTTTAACGTTTTTCGATAATTCTAGAGGGTGCCCATTTTGCCCCGCTTTCCCATACTTATATAGAAAGTATGAATTTTTAGGTGGCTTAGTTCTCCCGCGTAGAAAAAAAGAATCTTGGAAAGGATCTTTGAAAGGATCTTACAAAGATTCTTCGAATCTCAGAAAGAATCTTAAAGAGATTCTTAGAATCTTGGAAAGAATCTTGAAAAGAATCACGGATACGATCCGGAGCGGGATTCTTTCCAAGATTCGAAAAATCTTTTTAAGATTCTTGCAAAGATTCTTTCCAAGATTCTAAGAGTCTTTTTAAGATTCTTGCAAAGATTCTTTCCAAGATTCTAAGAGTCTTTTTAAGATTCTTTCAAAGATTTTTGAAATGATTCTTTCAAAGATTCTTTTGTCGCATTGGATGAGAAACTTTCGAAAAATCTTCTAAAGATTCTTTGTAACAATGAGGTTTTTTCGAAACCTCATGAAAAAATAAAAACTGACCAATTCGAGTCAATTTTCGAAAAAGAAGAAATTTGAGAAATTCGAAAAATGGCCAAATTCCGTTTTAACACGTCGCACAGTAGGAGAAAAGCCCAAAAACCTGGCCAAAACCTCAAATGACCTTTGACGGGAATGAAAATTGGCTTACAGCGGTTTTCAAGGTCGCTGATTACGAATCTGAAAGCCAAATTATCGTAAACAAAATGGCCGATCCAATATGGCTGACATGAATGTTAAAAAGTTGCCAGATGTCGACAAAAATTGGTATTTGCGGGTTTTCAAGGTCGCTGATTACGAATCCGCAAGCCAAATTATCGTAAAAAAAATGGCCGATCCAATATGGCCGACATGAACGTTAAAAAGTTACCAGATGTTGACAAAAATTGGTATATACGGGTTTTCAAGGTCGCTGATTACCAATCCGATATCTATTGTTTATAACTTGCAACAAAGAGCTTACAGCAAATTGTTATAAACAAAATGGCCGAGTATCCTGCTAAATAGATAAATTAATATATACAAAAAAATCATCATAATAAAATAAACGTGAACAGTGTATTCTACGCAATTATTATTTTTATTTCCAAAATACATACGGAACGTTTCAAAAATAGAAAATTTTATTCTTAATCAAAATCGTAATCGGAGTCGGAGTCGGAGTCAGAATCATTATCCGAGTTTGTATCTATTACAACTCCCGGCACGGCTTCAATCTCGGCGCAAAATTCGTCTGCTGCAGCAGTCACTTTAGGAGCGATCAACATCGCTACAGCTTCCGGCGACAAACTCTTCAGCTTCTTCTGTGGTAGTCTTCTGACACTTGAAATGTACGGATCAGAAGTAACTAAGAGCCGATGAAAAACATCTTCCATAGTTTTAACCCTGGAACTTTTTCGCGCAAAATCTTCTCGATATCGTTTGATGTCTTTGTTTCGAGCTTCCTGAGCATCTTCGGATAATTGGCCGATTGATAATAGAGCATGAGTTATTATCACTGGACCATGAACTAATAGTTTGTGCTCCGAAGTAGGCATGGAGTACCAAGGGTATAATGCAACGGTCTTTCTTGCCGTTTCAATAGCATACTGTTCAAATCTTTCACAGTTTATCTCGTGGCCACACGATATAACTTGTAGGATTACGTACAAGCGTTTAATACACAGGATTTTCTGTGAGCTTGTTGCCACCTCGTTCTCATTTGATTGAAGAGTATCGAAAAAGTCTGTTTCGAGTCCTCAGGCACTACAACTGTACGTCCGGTGTCCTTGGAAATTTTTTCTACCATAAATTCGATCAAGGAAGCGAATTTATCGGATAAATGCTCGCTGATTATCAGAAATACTTCTTTCCTTGTCAGCACCAATTCTTTGTAACCGGATCCTGTAATAAAGACATAAAATTGTAGAAAATTGGTGTTAAAGGAAAAGATAAAATTTTCAATTAATACAATAACTTGAACAATGTACATTATTTTACCAAATACATAACCGCAATAATTGAAATAATTTTAAAAAAGTTAGACAGAAAATATTGACATGGATTTGGTTAAAAGAAAGCTTTGCTTACTATATAATATATATATATTCAAATATTTTATTTGAATGTTATAACATTTCATTCATATTTAAGAAATTTTTATGTGGTTGATTTTAATATGTATATATATATATATATATATATATATATATATATTTATATATATATATGCATACGTATATATTATAATTAAATCACAGAAAATTTATATATATATATATATATATATATACACATACATATATATTAAAATAATTTATTTCAAGCGTATAACAGCCGTCTTGTCCGTTATGATGCTACTTCACCCATTCTCAGGTAGTGCTCAATAGTGCCGCGTGCACGCTCGGCTACCGCACGATGCGAAAAAAATCATAACGGACAAGACGCACGTTTTCCGCAGGTAACTCTTGTAAATTTCGAAAGCTTATACATTAAACTAAAGGCCGAGACTAGGAGCTTTGCAAAATGTGACAAAATATATAACTTTTCGGACCGTTGAAAATATAAGTTTTCAAAATTATTCAATTTTATTTATGCCGAAGGCTATACTACATTTCAATCATTTATACATAAAGTTTAGATTCAACCGATGTAAAAATATGTTCTACATACCTCCGGAAGTCGTATCCATGTTGCAGAATTGAAATTAAACCCGTCACTTTAAAGTTATGGGTTTTTGAAGTCAGCGTTATTTTCGTCTGTTCAGCGCGTGACACGTACACTCTTCACGAACACTAACTGCCAACTGACGCTGCGGCGCAGGTATACACTTAAAGGGCTTTCCCTTCCACAATAGAATGCAGTTACTAGTCCTCTACCTGAATGACTACTCAACTGACCCTATTTCGAAAATTTATTTTTTGGGGTTTTGGCCAGGTTTTTGGGCTTTTCTCCTACTGTGCGTCGTTAAATCTTCGAAAAATTTATTCAAAGAAACTTGGAAAGAATAATTGGAAGAATCTTAGAAAGATTAATTTAAAGAATCTTGGAAAAATTCATTTAAAGAACCTTGGAAAGATTAATTGGAAAAATCTCAGAGACTAATATAAAAAATCTTGTATAAGCAGATCGGTTGGGAGAATTTTGGAAATAATTTTGTTTTTTCCAAGATTTCCAAGATTTTGTAAATATATTTGGTCATGATGGTGTTTTTTATTTTTGATTTTATATATTTTTTCCAAATAAAGTTTTTCGATTTTCTCAAATTTCTTTTTCTAAAATTGACTCGAATTGGTCAGTTTTTATTTTTTCGTGAGATTTCGAAAAAATCTTATTGTTACAAAGAATCTTTAGAAGATTCTTCGAAAGATTCTCATCCAATGAGACAAAAGAATCTTTGAAAGAATCTTAAAAAGACTCTTAGAATCTTAGAAAGAATATTTGCAAGAATCTTAAAAAGATTCAAAAAATCTTTGTAAGATCCTTTCAAAGATCCTTTCCAAGATTCTTTCAAAGATTCTTCTTTTCTACGCGGGCTCTTTGATCATTGATTGTGACTTTTTGGAATGAACAAAAAATGTGCAACATTTTCTTTTGGTCGCGTGGTTAATTTTGTCCGGTGATTTAACCCTTACTTCACACACTTCTGCAGAATAACGTACTTGATACACTGGGGCCGTATTTACCCCAGCGACAAAAATTCTTATAAAAAGTATGTCATTTACTATTTTAACGTGCAAGCTTTTTTAGAACTTCTTAAGAGGTTACTTCCCTAAGTTTTACAGGATTTATAGTAAAATATTGAAGTTAAATATGATTTAACAAATTTAGATACCTAACAAAACAGAACAAATGTCAACTTTGACGAAAATATAACTTTTTTATTTTCCGACAAAAATGGTTGAAAAATCAACTGAGTTTGCTTAATATATAGCACTACAAGAAAAAAATAGTAGTAGTAGAGTAATATAACAAAATTTTCGCATTCGACCTTACTGGACGCTCTGTAGCTATGGCGACATAAAAACTTATAGTCTCAGAGTGATGCTATATGCTTGAAAGAGTAGTGGCATCCGCGACCTAATGGTAGATGTCGCTATATGTCCCATTTTTTTAAAATTTAGGTGCTTATAATTAAGGAAATTTAGGCCTGGGGTGTTTTGTACCCCAGTGTGTGAAGTAAGGGTTAAAAAGAAAGATTCTACCCATTGATGATTCTTATTCGCATTTTTATATCCATGTCTTCCGAGACGAAGGATAACGGTTTGTATTTCACGAAGTCAATAATAAGAATTGTCGAGTAATCTTGCGGTGACAGCGATTATATCAATGTCAAGAGGGTTGAAGAAAATGAAAATATTCAGTAAGCCAGAAGCGTGTTCACTCGCGTAGATCCCCCAGAGCTAAGGGTAGTTCGAGATGATTTCGTTTCCTCGCGCTGGATGCTCCAAGAGGGTGATCGATTTTCGTGGTAATCGCAAAACCCGATTGTAACTATCCCCATTGAAGACGTGACTAAAATTCTTGACCACGCGAGACCGAAGATCCTAGATTTTCGTGGTAAATTATTTTCATATTTTTTTCGCGAATTCCCGATCGGGAGATCGAGAATTTATGAGAAAAAATAACAGAATGATGAAGCAAAACAAAATTTCTTTTATCATTGGCAGATATTTCAAAGATTGTGAATATTCTTCGAATGGAATATTAATTTTATAGCCACGATATTACTAAAATGAATGAATAAAGGCCGAGAGGTCTTATGGGAAAAACGTAGAAGCCATATGAGAAAATATTAGCAATCAGTTGATAGACCACAAATCTCACAAATCGTTGGGATATTTTTTGATCTTTCTCCATAAGAAACCCTTCGATGTTGAAACATATCTACATGTATTCCTCGTTATTGTCTAGGGAGAAGATCCATTTTTCTCCGATGTAAAAGAGACGCCAGAGATCAAGCGTGAGGCTATAAAATCCCATAGAAATTTACAATGAATTGCATCAACCCTATGAACCCTGAAACCGAATCTAAATATTTATTTTCCTGTACTAAATTTTTCATTATATCGAGCATAGAAACAACATCCCTTAACGGGTTATATGGGCTTGAAATTTTCAAAAAGTTCATTTTTTTAAACTTTTATTTACTAGTAAAATATGGTGAGAATATTTTCCCAAAGTTTGAAGTCAATCGGAGTAAAAGTTTAGGAGAGAGGGCCTTTAGAAATTTCCCTCATTATTCTAGACCAACCGGGAGTTGAGAACTTTAATTTCTTAAACACACTAACACACAGAATACAGCGTTAGCTAAACACGGAATCGAATTAAATCACAATTTTAAATTTGACGATGTCAAAATTCTAAATAATGAAAAATGGCTAAAAAAGCAATTAATTCTTGAAATGATACAGATTAAAGCGCATTCCAAAGCGATTAATTTTAGAACCGACATTGACAAACTAAGCAGCGTATATAATTCAATAATTTAACAAAACTTTAAATAATAACTGAAAAATCTTAAATTGTCAATCATCTGTTTAAAACTCATTACCAAATCTAACAGTTATCAATTTAACACCGGTTCAAGACTCGTTACCACAATTCGTCCGTCGTCGTCGTCGTCATGTAAAAATAATTAACGACAACTTCCTCAACCGTAACAAATACCCCCCCACTCGTCAATACTCGATCCCACTGCCCCAACCTCCTCACTCGTTTCTAATACTCAGTCGCTACTAAGCTCTCGAAACATCTTGACCGTTTAACAACATCATGTAATGAAAATTGTTAATTTTGATCAAAAATAAATCTTGGAAAATATCAAATATGAAAATCATAGGTAAATAACATATGCACACCTTCTTACAAAGAACATTAACTAAGCACTAAAATATCAACACCCTCGCTCTCGCAGACATCAAAGATCGCAAAAAAACGACCTGTCCTGATACAATAAATTTGATTGTTGAAAGGAATCGGCTTCGATTCGGCCAATAATTCCTGATGGTTGTGGAATGATTTTTTGTCGAAATTTTACGTTTCGATCCTCTGTTTGGGATCCCCTTCAGAAATTTATTTGCTCTGAATTTCTCGTGTGATTCCGGTTTTATAATAGTAGATTTCGAGGATGATCTCTTGTGTTTATAGATGTAAGTCGATAAAACATGTTGCATTAAAAGAATCCGTGGTTGTCTTTTAATGAATTCCATGAGCGGATTTTAATTAATTGAGAAAAAACGATCGTTATTTTGCGAACGTTTTAATCAATTAAAGTTGAGAGATAGATATCCATCGGAATAAACGTTGAAAACCAGAACGATTAATTGATCACATTTTGCGGCGTGCGATCAATTAATCGTTCTGGTTTTCAACGTTTATTCCGATGGATATCTATCTCTCAACTTTAATTGATTAAAACGTTCGCAAAATAACGATCGTTTTTTCTCAATTAATTAAAATCCGCTCATGGAATTCATTAAAAGACATCCACGGATTCTTTTAATGCAACATGTTTTATCGACTTACATCTATAAACACAAGAGATCATCCTCGAAATCTACTATTATAAAACCGGAATCACACGAGAAATTCAGAGCAAATAAATTTCTGAAGAGGATCCCAAACAGAGGATCGAAACGTAAAATTTCGACAAAAAATCATTCCACAACCATCAGGAATTATTGGCCGAATCGAAGCCGATTCCTTTCAATAATCAACTTAATCTACACGGCCGCTCAACGAAACAACACCTGATACAATAAATTCATAATGAATATCATCCAAGATTCATCAAATGATCAAAAATTACCCATACAAATTCAGGTCAGTCATGCCACACAACACATAAACTTATAATGTAAACCATATCAAAACATATCAAAATCTATTATACAAAATAAGACTAAGATGAATGTAATTTTTAGAAATAATAAATCTGAAGAGGATCCGAATAAGGATCGAAACGTTATACAAAAATTGTCCAATTTTATTTGGAACCACTGGCCGAATCGCAGCCGATTCCTCCCTTCACTAATTCTCTACACGGCCGCATATCCAAACCAACACTTTAATTTCTTTTTTCTAAAAACTATTTTTAAAGTAAGTGGACACGATTTCTCAGAAACTAAAGCATCGATTTTATTGAAATTTCGCACACTTCTTTAAATAGGATTGGCAAGTGATTGAGCGAAGGGTTTTTTCCGATTACAACTGATTTTACAAGTCTATAGCTTAAATTGTACACAAAATTGTACTGTTTTGAATACAAGTCTTCTCAATATTCAAATTTCATTTTTCCAAAAAATTCTTCGTTCAATCGGATACCTACTAACGGATAAAATTTGATGTTTACAATTTCAAATGAAGCCATCATAATTTATCCTGACCACAGCGAGAGTACTTTTTCTTGAGGGATCTCCGGAAACCAGGTCCCGTCGGCTAAATGTTCCAAATTTTTCGATAAAATTTTAATAAAGTATTGATAAAATGTTGCTATTTTATATGCTTGAAATTTTGAATAATATTATTATTTTATTATATTAAACAAAAAAACCGGACAAGTGCGAGTCGGACTCGCCCACCGAGGGTCCGCACAAATGATTGATTACGTACTTTAAATAAAGACTATATTTTTTATGATTTAATTAGAAATTTATAGTTTTCAGATTTTTTGCTATACTTGTAGTATAAGACGGTATTACTTGTCAAATTTCATAGTTCTAGGTTAACGGAAATTATCCTATAAATTTAGATTCCTTTGAGAATGTCGAAATATACATTTTTTGCGGCATAAACGGCCGTATCTTTTTTTTACGTTAACTTCGAAGTTTGATTTTTTCACAGTTTCAAGGGACTGTAGACCTGAGTATATGGTTTTAATTTCAACTCGATACCTCCACGCGTTCCCAAGATAAAGGGTGGTGACAGACAGACGGATGGACGGACAACAAATTGATCCAATAAGGGTTCCGTTTTTTCCTTTTGAGGTACGGAACCCTAAAAAAAGAGAAAATATCATTTTTTAACCTTTGTAACCGATGTAACCCCTTAAAGAGCACGAATCCCATGTAATAAAGTTCAATCTAATTTCCAATGGAACAAGTAATAGTTTTTCGTTCTTTACTAATTGCTTGTTGAATCATCAAAATGCATGTCCTCAAAAATACCAAAAGAAGTGTTGGCATCCTGTGTTTTTGCTCTTTTTCGTGCTGGGGCTGAAAAAGGGCTGTTTTTTCGAGCCGGACATATTACATAGAAAAAGCGTCGTTCAACAGTGATTTAGTGAGATCCGATCTCTTTCGTTACAGCGAAAGAGAGAGAGAGAAAATGGTCCAGATAGAGACCGGGAGAGATCGCATAGACTCTCGGATCAGCCGGACCATAAATATCAGGGGTTTTTATCCTTTTCTATCTTCCTCGAGATTTCTTCATCCTCTTCTTTTTTGGTTACCCTTCGTTCGTATTGCCGTGGTTAGATGCTAAGAAATTCATCGGCTTTTCTCACCGTCTCTCTCTCTCTCTCTTCTACTTCCCTGCCTTTCTCTTTTTTTTTCTCTTTTTTTCCTTCACTTGGAAAATGTGCAACCCCTGACTGAGGGAGTTAAACTTTTGCACCCTCTACGAGCAATATTCGTCTTCCCGCAACGACTGCACTATATATATCTCTTGTGCATGATCGTTTATGTTCTTTCCTTTTTTCTCCTTTTTTGCTTTCTTTATATATATATATTATATATGAGGTATTCCATACCAAACCGACCAATCCGTGGACCCGCCTTTTTTTATTATGTTGAAAAATTTTCATTCTTTTGTATGTACTGAAAGAAGTCTCTCAGTTTTTTTTCTAGATTTTTGTCTCAACCCAACTAACCACAATAAATTTTTCAAAATTTGAGACAATTTTTTTTCAAATGCTCAAAACTTTTTGAAAACCGGAGATATCAAAATAAGATAAGGGACCATTTTTTCCGTCTTGAGTTGCAGTTTGATAAAAAAAAATACAAAAAAAATATCGATATTCATTTTCACATGTTTTTTGAAATTTTAAACACAAAAAATTTTTTTTCCCAACTTGGACCCCTTTTTTTTTGGAAAAATTCACCACTTCTTAAGAGACATTTTCACAAGTACTAAAAAATTGGCAGCTTGTGGTTTTCATAACTTGTATTTTTAATCTATTTTTGAAGTTATAAAAACCATGAAAACAATAAAAAAAATGACCGCTGCGTCGCTAATTCACGCCTGATCCGTCCGCCGTCCGTTTCAGCGTCATTCGATGTAACAATCATCAATATTTATTAGTTATTAACGCTAAAGTATTCATACGTTATTTGATGATTTCGTGAACATGATCGCAGAAAAATAATAACACAATAGTCTCCCGATCTCAACCCGACTAATACTTATACTAGTCGCGATGACACGGCAGATGGATCAGGCGTGAATAAGTGTCGCAGCGGTCATTTGTTATACTTTTTTCATGTTTTCTATAACTTCAAAAATAGATAAAAAATACAAGTTATGAAAATGACAAGCTGCCATTTTTTTAGTACTTGTGAAAATATCTCTAAAAAAATAGTGCATTTTTTCAAAAAAATCCAAAGAGTCCAAGTTAAAGAAAAATCTTTCTTATTACTCATGCGGAAAAAGCGGTATCTTTACGCCCGCTGTTACGGTTGAAAAGTAGCTTTTTGCCCATTTCATAATTTGAGTGCGCAAAGTTTACTTTGCGCACACAAATTATTATTATTATTCTTTGCGCACGCAAATTCAGTGCCGAAATTAAATAAAAGAAAAGAAATATTAAAACCGCGAATTGAGGTTGGCGTGACAGATCGTATACTATTTTATTACTCATGCGGTTCTTGTTCTTGTTTAAAATAAAATTGTTTTCATTGTTCCTTAACTAAGTTTCCTGTATATTTCTTAACTTTTTAGTTCTTATTTTTGGTCTGTGGGGGGGCTTCGCCCCCCCAACCCCCCACCGGGGCTTCACCCCTGGACCCCCACTGGGGCTTCGCCCTCGCCCCCCCCCGCCGGGGCAATTTTATATTGGGATTTATTCCGCATTCGCAATAAAAAATAGTATGTGCAACTCGTGCGGCGTTGTCAATTGCCCCCTTAAGCGACAACTTGCCGCACTAGTTTCACAATATACTATTATTTTGAACAAGAACAAGAACCGCATGAGTAATAAAATAGTATATGATCTGTCACGTCAACCTCAATTCAGTTTTAATATTTCGGTTGCGTTTTTGTTTTGGTTGAATTTCACCAACGTTATTTTTTTATTTAATTTCGGCACTGAATTTGCGTGCGCAAAGAATAATTTGCGTGCGCAGAGTAAACTTTGCGCACTCACATTATAAAATGGGCAAAAAGCTGTTTTTCAACCGTAGCAGCGGGCGTAAAGATACCGCTTTTCCCGCATGAGTAATAAAAAAACATTTTGTGTTTAAAACTTCAAAACAAATGAAAATGAATATCGATATTTTTGTTGTATTTTTTTTCATAAAACTGCAACTCAAGACGGAAAAAATGGCCCCCTGTCTTATTTTGATATCTCCGGTGTTTAAAAAGTTATGAGCATTTGAAAAAAAATGGTGTCAAATTTTGAAAAATTTATTGTGGTTATTTGGGTTGAGACGAAAATCTAAAAAAATTCTAAGAGACTGGTCTCAGTACGTACAACAAAATGAAAATTTTTCAACACAATCAAAAATGGTTGGGTTCATGGATTAGTCGGCTTGGTATGGAATAACCTCATATATGTATATAAGACTCATTTAAAAAAAAACATTTTTTTCATTTTCCTACTTCATGAAACTATAGTTTATAACATAATATTGAACCTTGTGAAAAGAAATCGCCGTGCGATTTTTTCGAGCGGTGACTCTTTGGGTTTTTGTCTTTGCCATTTGATTAACACGTACACTGAGAGAAAAATCCGTGGTTATTACTACAAACGACTATGATAAAACCGATTATAATAACAGAGAACATATTTCATAGTTAGATTAGCCATAATTTGGTTGAGTTTACTATAAGTGCGAAAAAACATCAAACATGCAATTTTGAAGGTGTCTATAAATATCCAATATGCGCGAAGCTACAATTATTATCGTTAAACCTGCAAATTCATTGAACACATTCATTTCATTGTCGAGAATATATAGCAATCGTCGCATTTATTATTATTATTTGTTTCGTGCAAACCTACTTAATTTTGTTTCGTGACGCTACTATTCTTATAGTCACTTCTAATTCCTGCTCATTCAATTTGACCACAGCGGTAAGTTTGAGTTCAATAATTTTAGCTACCAAAATGTATGTTAAATGCAGGCATGGCCTGAATTGGCAGGGACAATTGTAGTTCTTTGTCTACTGTGATTTTTGAATGCATTCGACTATAAAATATAGACGTCGCGTTACAGTAACATGTTACATGTTTATACCAACTAAACAGTGAATGTTTATCGGTACACTATAATAGTAGCTACATTCTGCACTCAGGTCGCTGAAATACCTATTCACCCGTAATCTCATACGATCCCAGGAAAGTATCGCCGATGCTGACAATCAGGCCAACGCTTGGCCGAACATTGTCATTCGAGAGTCGGCACTCAATGCTGGCCCATCTTACAGCCAACTTGTACCTTGTAATAACAAGTTCCCTCTGAGCCGATGATTGGCTCCCAATGCTGGCCCAATGTTTAGCCAATCAAACCTCACGAGGTATACCCGATACCTAGCCGATGTTTGATTTCCAAGCCCGGGCCTACGGTTGGCTGATCATATTTACCGATTGGCAACCAATCCTATATTCTATGATCGGCATAAGAAAGATCACTAACTCTTGGCCATTGTTTGGCTCGGATAAATGTAGCCAATATATGTTTAGTAGCGTATCGCCAACGTTGATCCAATGGTGGTAAATAGCCGTCAGCCGACCCCTTTTAAATTCATACCCGTTTCTTATTATTGAGTTAAAAATAATGTTCTCAAACGATCTTACATATAAATTTACAGGGTTTTTTTATAAACTTTTTCAAACAAATTCTTAAATATATTAATTTAGTCGCAATAAATATACGATCGCGAGTGAGCATATATGTGGCGAAAGATAAATGGAGAATCTATTATTTTATTTAAACATAAATGTATATACATATGTTTATATAAAAAGCTAGTTTCCACTAATATATATATATATATATATATATATATATATATATATATATATGAGGTATTCCAGCTCATCTCAACCACTTTTACATGTTGTATTTTTTTATTTGGCTCAAATTTTTTTTCTATTTTTGTACCTATTTATGGAACTTTACTTGATTTTTTTCAAATTTTTTTACCCATGCATTTACAAGATATAATTTTTTGTTGAAATTCAATGATTTTTTTTTCAAATGCTTGTAACTTTGCGAAAAATGGACCAAATCAAGCTTTTTTTTTGAAATGTTCGTTTTTAAGTGCACTTTTTGACAAAAAATATTAAAAATCTTGCGATATTCATCTTCTATATTGTTTTACTGCTTAAAGCAAAAAAGCGTTAATTTCAAAGGGTCGGACACTTTTAATTTTTTTCAAAAAATTTGCTAAGAAACTTTGACTTTTTTAAACTATTTTTAACGCTACACAGTAGGAGAAAAGCCCAAAAACCTGGCCAAAACCCCAAAAAATAAATTTTCAAAATAGGGTCAGTTGAGTAGTCATTCAGGTAGAGGACTAGTAACTGCATTCTATTGTGGAAGGGAAAGCCCTTTAAGTGTATACCTGCGCCGCAGCGTCAGTTGGCAGTTAGTGTTCGTGAAGAGTGTACGTGTCACGCGCTGAACAGACGAAAATAACGCTGACTTCAAAAACCCATAACTTTAAAGTGACGGGTTTAATTTCAATTCTGCAACATGGATACGACTTCTGGAGGTATGTAGAACATATTTTTACATCGGTTGAATCTAAACTTTATGTATAAATGATTGAAATGTAGTATAGCCTTCGGCATAAATAAAATTAAATAATTTTGAAAACTTATATTTTCAACGGTCCGAAAAGTTATATATTTTGTCACATTTTGCAAAGCTCCTAGTCTCGGCCTTTAGTTTAATGTATAAGCTTTCGAAATTTACAAGAGTTCCCTGCGGAAAACGTGCGTCTTGTCCGTTATGATTTTTTTCGCATCGTGCGGTAGCCGAGCGTGCACGCGGCACTATTGAGCACTACCTGAGAATGGGTGAAGTAGCATCATAACGGACAAGACGGCTGTTATACGCTTGAAATAAATTATTTTAATATATATGTATGTGTATATATATATCTCTCTATATTATATAAATATTTCGCCGCCGCCGCCGCCGCTGCCGCCGTGTACAAGAATCCAGAACCCAAACCTCGGAACCCAAACCCAAACCTTTACGATGCGAGGGTGAAGTTGGCCATGGATTCGAGAATCGAGCGGGGTGAAGTTGGCCATGGAATCGAGAATCGAGCGGGGTGAAGTTGGCTATGGAATCGAAAATAGAGCGAGGTGAAGTTGGCCATGGAATCGAGAATCGAGCAGAGGGTTGGGGCGGCGGGGATGGGACGGTGGAGCGTGGGGGTGGGGAAAGGCGGTGGGCGGGAGTTGAGGTTACAATACAATATATCTCTCTATATTATATAAATATTTCGCCGCCGCCGCCGCCGCCGCCGCCGCCGCTGCTGCCGCCGCTGCCGCCGTGTACAAGAATCGAGAACCCAAACCTCCAAACCCAAACCTCCAAACCCAAACCTCCAAACCCAAACCCCCAAATCTAAACCTTGACGCCGCGAGGGCGCGTAGCGCCCTAGCCCCACACACCCCGGTGTCCTTCTTAACTTGGACACCGGAAAATATGAAGAAGTTGACCTGGACATCGAAAACTATGAAAAAGTGGACCTGGACACTTAAAGCGATGATATAAAACTATGACGAAGTTGACCTGGACGGTTGAAAGCTGTTATACTGTCAACCTGGACATCGAAAACTATGAAAAAATTGACTTTGACGCCTAAAGCTATGATACAGTGAACCTGAACACCGAAAACTATGGAGAAGTTGACCTGGACACTGAAAGCTATGATACAGTGAACCAGGACACCGAAAACTATGTAGAAGTTGACCCGGACACTTAAAGCTATGATACAGTGAACCAGGACGCCGAAAAATATGAATAAGTTGACCTGGACACCGAAAGCTATTATGCAGTCAACCTGGACATCGAAAACTATGAAAAAGTGGACCTGGACACTGAAAGCGATGATATAGTCAACCTGGACACCGAAAACTATGATATAGTCAACCTAGACACCGAAAACTATGGAGCGACTCATCTGGACACCAAGAACCATCGAGCGGTCAACATGGACACTGAAAATTATGACGAAGTTGACCTCGACACCGAAAGCTATTATACAGTCAACCTGGACATCGAAAACTATGAAAAAATTGACTTGGATGCCTAAAGCTATGATGCAGTCAACCTGGACATCGAAAACTATCAAAAAGTTGACCTGAACACCGAAAGCTATGATCTGGACATTGAAAACTATGAAGAAGTGGACCTGGACGCTGAAAGCTATGATATAGTCAACGTGGACACCGAAAACTATGGAGCGATTCATCTGGACATCGAAAACTATGCATCGGTCTATTCGAACACCGAAAAATATAAAGGGATCCATCCGAACACCGAAAAATATAAAGGGATCCATCCGAACACCGAAAAATATAAAGGGATCCATCTGAACACCGAAAAATATAGAGCGATCCACTTGGACTCAAAGAACTGTCGCGCGGTTAACCCGGACACTGAAAGCTATGATACAGTTAACCTGGACACCAAAAATTATGAAGTGATCCACCTGGACATCGTGAATTATCGATCGATCAATCTAAGCACAGGAAAGTACGGGTCGGTCCACCTGGAAATGGAAAAATTCTGAGTGTATGTGTATGTGTATCATCATGTATATGTTTCACGTCGTTTCGCGTCTGTTTAATCGCGGCCTCAGAACGGATTTGACATTTGAGTCAATCGGGCGATTATACGAAGATAATTCGTTGATCGTGAGAATTTTAACATTGTGATAATTTAATGAAAAGGAAATTTCAGAGATTGTGTTGTGTTGTGAGATTGTGAAAAAAAGGATTACCAAAGATTCCGACGAAAAATTGGACGAAATTCGGATACCAATTACTCAGGTGACGTAATCTTTAAAGAAATCTGTTAATATTTCTTCGATACAAAAATTTGTATGATCATAATGAAGTTTATGATCATTAGTGAGTAAGTAAAATAATTTTTTTTTAATGATTTGAAAAAATATTTTTATGATTTTGATTTCTTGAAAAAAAATTGAACGTATCTTAAATATTGACATATTATTTTCGCCTTGAAATATCTTACATCTAATATCGGTATTTTATTTTCGTTGAAAAAGTATAAAACTATTAATATTTTAATTTATCGTTGAGAAATTTCATAGATAACTCAAGCTTTCGCAAAATTTGTGATATACGGCCTCAAAAAAATATTTTTTTCTATGATTTTGATAAAATTTTATATTTAATCATTTTATATGGTTAAATTATTTCTCTATATATCGATGTCCAGGTTGACAGTATAAGAGTATTCACTATCCACGTTAACCGCTCGACAGTTCTCCGTGCCCAAATGGATCTCTCTATATTTTTCGGTGTTCAAATGGATCGCTACATAGTTTTCGGTACCCAGATTCACTGACATAGCTGTCAGTATCAAGGTCAACTTTGTCATAGTTTTCAATGTTCAAGTTAATCGCTCGACAGTATCTGATGTCCAGGTTAAATATCATGGATTTTGGTGTCAAGGTTAACCGCTCGATAGGTCTCGGTGTCTAGGTGGATCGCTCGAAAATTTTCGGTGTCCAGGTTGACTTCTTCTTTGTTCAGAATGACCGCTCGATAGTTCTCGGTGTCTAGGTGGATCGTTTTATAATTTCCGTTGTCCAAGTCGACCGCTTCATAGTTCTCGGAGTCGACGTTGACTATATCATAGCTTTAAGTGTCCAGGTCAACTTCTTCATAGTTTTCGGTGTTCAGGTTCACTGTATCATAGCTTTAAGTCAACGTCTCCATAGTTTTAGGTGTCCAGGTTGATTGTATCATTGCTTTTAGTATCCACATCAACTTCTTCATAGTTTTCTGTGTCCACGTTGACTATATCATAGCTTTCAGTGTCCAGGTCAACTTCTTTATATTTTTCTGTGTCCAGGTCAACTTTTTCATATTTTTCGGAGTCCAGGTTGACTATATCATAGCTTTCAGTGTCCAGGTCAACTTCTTCATATTTTTCTGTGTCCAGGTCAACTTTTTCATATTTTTCGGAGTCAAGGTTGACTATATCATAGCTTTCAGTGTCCAGGTCAACTTTTTCGTAGTTTTCGGGGTCCAGCTTGACTATATCATAACTTTCAGTATCCAGGTCAACTTCTTTATAGTTTTCGGGGTCCAGGTTGACTATATCATAACTTTTAGTATCCAGGTCAACTTCTTTATAGTTTTCGGTGTTCAAGTTGAGTTTTTCATATTAAGTTTTCAGGTTAACTCCTTATTTTTCGGTGTCCAGGTTGACTATGTTATAGCTTTAAGTGTCCAGGTCAACTTCTTCATAGTTTTCGGTGTTCAGGTTCACTGTATCATAGCTTCAAGTCAACGTCTCCATAGTTTTAGGTGTCCAGGTTGATTGTATCATTGCTTTTAGTATCCACATCAACGTCTTCATAGTTTTCTGTGTCCACGTTGACTATATCATAGCTTTCAATGTCCAGGTCAACTTCTTCATCTTTTTCTGTGTCCAGGTCAACTTTTTCATATTTTTAGGAGTTCAGGTTGACTATATCATAGCTTTCAGTGTCCAGGTCAACTTTTTCGTAGTTTTCGAGGTCCAGCTTGACTATATCATAACTTTCAGTATCCAGGTCAACTTCTTAATAGTTTTCGGGGTCAAGGTTGACTATATCATAACTTTTAGTATGCAGGTAAACTTCTTTATAGTTTTCGGTGTTCAAGTTGAGTTTTTCATATTAAGTTTTCAGGTTAACTCCTTATTTTTCGCTGTCCAGGTTGACTATGTCATAGTTTTCAGTGTCCAGGTCAACTTCTTTATAGTTTTCGGGGTCCAAGTTGACCATATCATAACTTTCAGTGTCCAAGTCAACTTCTTTATAGTTTTCGGGGTCCAGGTTGACTATATCATAGCTTTCAGTATCGAGGTCAACTTCTTTATATTTTTCTTTGTCCAGGTTGACTATATCATAGCTTTTAGCGTCCAGGTCAACTTTATATTTTTCATTGTCCAGGTTGACTATATCATAGCTTTCAGTGTCTAGGTCAACTTCTTTATATTTTTCTTTGTCCAGGTTGACTATATCATAGCTCTCAGTGTCAAGGTCAACTTCTTTATATTTGTCTGTGTCCAGGTTGACTAAATCATAACTTTCAGTGTCCAAGTCAACTTCTTTACATTTTTCTGTGTCCAGGTTGACTAAATTATAACTTTCAGTGTCCAATTCAACTTCTTTATAGTTTTCGGGGTCCAGGTTGACTATTTCATAACTGACAGTGTCTAGGTCAACATCTTTATAGTTTTCGGTGTTCAAGTTGACGATATCATAACTTTCTGTGTCCAGGTCAACTTCTTTATAGTTTTCGGTGTCCATGTTAACCACCCGACAGTTTTCGGTATGCAGGTGAATCGGTCTGTAATTTGCTGTGTCTATGCTGACCGCTCGATAGTTTTCATTGTCCAGATCAATCGCTTCATAGTTTTCGTTATCTAGGTTGATGCTATCATAGTGTTAAGGGTCTAAGTCAACTCTTCTGTATATAAGACGGTCAATCAGCTTACCCATATCGTAGCTGCCTGAACTACTTGAATGTACATCTTATAAGATGTTTATATTTTGGTACACTACACATCTACTTTGAATCCTACATGGAATATTCGATAAACGTTTAATTATCGCCCTCCAAATATGATTTTCGTCAATAAACTTATAACATCTAATAGATGTCCAATTACCACCATAAAATAGAAACTATTAAATGTCTACATATAGGATGGATCCTTGAGGTGGGTCCATGGATGGCCATATTGTTTATATTTGTTGTTCAAGAAAATGTATGTTCATTTAATATATCCCCTGTGTGATCCCTCGGATCTAAATTTTTCGGAAGTTTGAGCGATCATGTTCTCATTTCAAGAAAAATTTAAATTCTAAAAGATTTTGTAAACTTTCATTTTTTTAGGAGAAGCAGCTACGTTTTTAAAATCAGTTGATAGAAGAATTTTTTCGTAGATAAAGAATTTTGACATCAGATCAAAAAAAATAAAATAAAGGTAGTAACATATTATAAATTCATTTATATAATATAATCAGTAAATTTATTATTTTTTTATTAATTCAATTGTTTTCATTGACCTTTTTGATCTTTCCGGAAAAATGGTCAATATCCGAAATCGAATTCAAGAGTTTATCAAAGGTGACGGAAACTGTCTTTTCAGGTCATTTTCGTATTTTCTTTATAACAATCAAAGCAGACATAGAGAAATTAGATTGGCGATTGTGTCGAACGTTATTCAAAATTGGGCGCATTACGAACCCTTCATCCTGGGGGATGAATCGTACGGTAAAATCCTCAATGACAAAGAATCTTATAAATTGTACATGTCAAATGACAGTGTCTACGAAGGGGAGGTAGAAATTCAATCGTTCGCGAGTTTATATGACGTGCAGGTATCCGTTCATAGGGACGATGCGCAATCTCCAAGAAAAATTGGACAAAATTGTCGGAAGGGACATTTATCTCTTTTATTATCAGGAATTATCGATGCTGGGCATTTCGACGTTCTCAATTGTGAGCAACCACAGTTCGCGAACACAGTTCCAAAATTAGTAACGATACCAAACGAACCGATTAGAAACGATACCAACGGAAGTTCAAATATTAAAATATTAACGGCAACATCAGAAAGCAACATCAAATCAAAAATAAAATCGACTCAGGACATAAAGCCAGAATCAACAATGATGGTAAAATTACCGATAGAAGCAAGCACAGAGTTGATTCCAAAATCAAACACTACATCGAGTTCAAAGTTAACAACTATGAAGTCTAAAATGAAAACCACTATACGATCAAAAACAAATTCAAAAACGAAATCGAGTCTTAAAAAGATAACTGATGTGAAATCTACACATGGTTTAATTGCTCACTTAAATGTAAAATCAAAAACAAAATCAAGCTTTAATACAATGGCAAATATAACATCTGTTAAATCAGTAAGTGAAACAACTGAAAAGTCAATTAAAAAACCAGTCGCAATTTCGATCTCAAATCCAATTACAAATAATATCAAATCAGATAAAAAATCAATTACCAACTCCAAAACAAAAATAAACGTGAATTAAGACATATAATAAAAACACAAAAGAAACATCTGCAAACTCGGTGATAACGGAAAGTAAACAAAAATATAAAAAAGATAAAAATTCAAGAAATAAAAATATAACGACTAAAATAGTACATGATTTTACATCAATTGATGACAAAAATTTGGAAACTCTTAATAAATTGGAAATTACTATAGAAAAGAATATCAAACCTGATGGTAATTGTTTGTTTCGGTCGTTTGCTCATTTCCTTTACAACAATGAAGAAAAACATCGACAAATTAGATTAAAAATTGTTTCAAACGTCGTCAAAAATTGGTCATTTTATCACCCGTTCATAATAGGTGATAAATCTTATAATACAATTATTGTTAACGAAAAATCTTACAAATTGTATATGTCAAAAGACCATGTCTATGGAGGAGAGGTCGAAATTCAGTCATTTGTGAATTTATATAATGTGCAAGTATTGATTTATAAAAATAATATTGAAATTCTACGTGAACATAAACAAACTTATAGTAACGGTGAATTAAATCTTTTATTAACAGGTCCTTCAGATGCCGGTCATTACGATATTATAAAATGTTCGAATGTTGATTTTTGGCAAAACTACCGTAAAAATTATGACCGGAAGTATTATTCTGAAAATAAAAATAAAATAAATGACAAAAGGCACGTGGAAAATTTAACAGATACAATTTTAGATAAGAAAAGGAAATCCGATCGAGTTGCTAATATGACTGAAGAACGTGTGATTAAAAAAAGAATGAAAGACGTATTAGAAAATATGACTGAAGAACACGTGATTGAAAGAAGAGCAAAAAATGTTGTTAAGAATATGACTGAAGAACGCATGACTAAAAAGAGAGTGACAGATATCGTTGAGAATATGCCTGAAGAACGCCTGGCTAAAAAGAGAATGAAAGATGTTACTGAGAATATGCCTGAAAAACGCGTGATTAAAAAGAGAATGAAAGATGTTATTGAGAATATGCCTGAAGAACGCGTGGTTAAAAAGAGAATGAAAGATGTTATTGAGAATATGCCTGAAGAACGCGTGGTTAAAAAGAGAATGAAAGATGTTATTGAGAATATGCCTGAAGAACGCGTAATTAAAAAGAAAATGAAAGATGTTATTGAGAATATGCGTGAAGAACGCGTGGTTAAAAAGAGAATGAAAGATGTTATTGAGAATATGCCTGAAGAACGCGTACTTAAAAAGAGAATGAAAGATGTTATTGAGAATATGCCTGAAGAACGCGTGGTTAAAAAGAGAATGAAAGATGTTATTGAGGGTATGCCTGAAGAACGCGTGATTAAAAAGAGAATGAAAGATGTTATTGAGAATATGCCTGAAGAACGCGTGGTTGAAAAAAGAATGAAAGATGTCATTGAGAATATGCCTGAAGAACGCGTGGTTAAAAAAAGAATGAAAGATATTATTGAAAACATGCCTGAAGAACGTGTAAATAAAAGACGAAATGTTCAACGAGTTAAAATGTGGTCAAATCAAACATCGTATTTAGATTTTGGAGATATGAATTATATCTGTCCATTCTGTTCGGCATTATTCTGGAAAGTAGAATTTTCTAAAAAAAGTTGTTGTCATGGGGGAAAAGTAGAACTTCCACCTTTAAGGGCTTACATACACTTGTAATTTTCAAAAAATCGTTTTTTTTGTATTTTCTGAATATACATATATTGGAGCATACACACTCAAAATTTTATGTCAATCAGACGAATGTTTTCGAAGTTATAGACACATTTATGAAGGCGCGTTTACCACATGTAAAACGCTTTTGAAACTTTAAACGCGTTTTTCTCAAAACTATGTTTTCAAAATCGGTGATCAAGATTTCTCGAAAACGGCTGAACCGATCAGTCTCAAATTTTAACACAACCTTTTTAACTAGATTTTTTAGTAATTAATCGAAGATTTTTTTTCTCCGATAAATATTTTCCATTTTATAAACAATTTAAGGCTTAAATTTTCGTTCAAAATCGAGACTTTTATTTTGAGAAGTCGCCATTTTGTAAAAAATTATTTTTTCGCTAATTCCTTCGATTAAATACTAGATAATGTATTATATTAACGAAATTTATTTGGTTTTTTCATTTCGGATAATCCGGTCCAGAGATATCGTGATCACCGCAAAATTGGTTTTTTTTTGCGGAGCTCTAGGAGATCGGCGATAGCAACATTCGCGATGATTATTTTTACAAATAAAAAATATGTTAATATATTATAAGGTTATTATAATATGTACACCAATTTTCAAATTAATAAATTGAATAGTCTGTGCGAAAAAAATTCTTGAAAATCCGTCTTTTTAAAGCCTTCTAACTGTATGTAAGCCCTTAAGTGAATATAACGATGATTTGAAAAAACTATTATATAATGGAAAATTTCGACAATTAATCCGTTATTATAATAGCCTTTTTTCTTTTGTGAGTTTTTGTACTAATGAAGTAAATGATGTCAAACGGGGTGTTTATAACTTAAAAATTCAAGGTCAGGTTTGTCATATCATTTCAAAAAGTATTGTTCCGAACAAAGGTGATTTACCACACTGTGGACAAATTTACATTTATGATAATTATAAAATAACAGAGCAAATTTTAAAAGAAAATAAAAAATTAGTCAAAGAACATATTCAAATCATATCAAAAGTCTTAAACAATGTAAACCCATATGCAAAAAAATACAAGCATTTATATGAATTGTCTCAGGATAAATCTTTGCCAGAGTATTATTTGTATTTTGTTCGAAATAAAAATTTAAACAAACATCGTTATAGTTTGCCTACAACTGCTGAATGTGCAGCATTGATAATTTCAAAAGATGGTGAAGTTCCGATTTTTGATTTGCGGGTTTATCAAAAGTTTCCAAATAAAGATGTTGACTCTCAATCATATTTGAATAAATTATCTTTTCATACAGACCCTATGTCCTTCCCAATCATGTTTCCGCATGGGGATTTGGGATGGAGTCCATCATTTACTCAAAATAGAAATTCGACAAAAAGGCTTACAGCTCTACAGTATTATTCGCACCGTTTAGCATTCAGATTGGATAGTAAATTTAATCCAATTTCATATTGTGGTCGATTAACTCAACAGTATATTATTCAAGCATATATTATAATCGAAAATAACCGATTAAATTCCATTCGATTCAATCAAAAAAAATTGCAAATTGAATATTATCAGGGATTGGTTGATCATGTAGCACGCAGTGTCTTGAATTCCGACAAGTCGGAACGATTGGGAAATATTTTTGTTTTACCTTCAACATATCTAGGTAGTCCGAGAAATATGCATCAAAATTATCAAGATGCAATGGCCATTGTAAGAAAAGTTGGAAGACCTGATTTATTTATAACGATGACGTGTAATCCAAATTGGCCAGAATTGAAACGAATTTTACAAAAATTCCCTTCGGGAACAACATGTAACGACATCCCAAATATTACAGTAAGATTATTTCATTCAAAATTTCGTTCTCTTTTATCAGATATTATAAGTGGAAAAGTTTTTGGAGAAGTTTTAGCATATGTTTATACTATCGAATTTAAAAAACGCGGGTTGCCGCATGCTCATATGTTGTTTGTATTGGATTATAAAACTAAATTAACAACTCCTGAAATGATTGATAAATTCATCAGTGCAGAAATCCCTTCAACTGATCCAGACTTGCAAGCATTGGTGATAAGACATATGTTACATGGACCCCACACGGAATACTCCCCATATTATGACAAAACTAAAGATGTTTGTTCAAAAAAATTTCCGAAAGAGTTTTGTGAATCTACCGAATTTGAGAAAAATGGTTTTCCAAAATACAGACGTAGAAATAATATTAATTCAGGACACGTTTATAATAGTATGATTAACGGAAATTTCGTAGCGGTAGATAATAGCATGGTTGTCCCTTTTAATCCAGAACTTCTTTTGGAATATAAATGTCACATAAACGTCGAGTATTGTGCATCAATCATGAGCACTAAATATTTATATAAGTACTTACACAAAGGACACGATCGAGTGTATATAAAAGTAGAAAAAAACCATTTAGAAACAAATACAGAAATTTATGATGAAATTGCCAATTATATTGACAGTCGTTATGTCAGTCCAATGGAGGCTGCTTGGCGAATACAAGAACTGTCTCTTTCAGGGAGATCCCATACAATTGTACGATTAGCTTTACACACGGAAAATCAACAGTGTATTATTTTCGAAGAAAATAAAGAGGAAAATGCTTTAATAAAAAATGAAACAACATTAACAGCGTGGCTTAAATTAAATAAAATTGACGATAAAGCAAGAAGAACTTTATATGCAAACATTCCGAGAAAATATAAATTTGATCCTTTGAAAAAGATTTGGATAAAACGTAAAGTATTTTCCAGAGCAATCGGTCGTGTTGTTAGCGTAAGTCCTAAAAATATCGAACGTTTTCATTTAAAACTTATTCTAAATCGTGTTCCCGGGGCCACATGTTTCGATGATCTCAAAAGACACGAAAATGTAACTTACGAAACATTTAAAGAAGCTGCAATCGCAATGGGATTAGTTGAATGCGAGAAAGAAATTTTCAATATTTTTGAGGAAGCTTGCATAATAATGCTACCTAAAGAATTACGTAGATTTTTTGCATGGTTCCTCATTTCTGATAACTTTATAATAGGGAAAGACATTTGGGATAAATTTAAAGAATATTTTTGTGAAGGATTTTCGGATAACAATGAAAATAGGTCATTATTCGAAATAAATGAAATTTTCAAGTTAGAAAATATGAAATGTACAGATTTTGGGCTTCCGGAGCCAGATTTTAATTTCGATGTCAACAATGAAAATGTTCAAGAAACATTGATATTCAATAAAAATAAATTTGAACAATTAGTTGTTAAATTAAACGTTGAGCAAAAAACAATTTTCGATTATGTAATTAAAGACGGTAATAAAAAAATGATTTATATTGATGGGCCTGGGGGTACTGGTAAAACATTTCTTTACGAAGTATTAATTTATTATTTTTTAAGTATTCAACGAAAAGTATTACCAATGGCCTGGACAGGAATTGCATCTATTTTATTACCTGGAGGTATGACAAGTCACAAGACTTTTAAATTACCTTTAGATTTAACATCAATCGAAAGTTCGTTTTTAAATTTAGCATCAGATAAAAAGAAATTACGGGAGTGTGATGTAATTATTTGGGATGAAGCTTCAATGATACCGAAGAAAGCATTAGAAATTGTTGATAGAACTCTTCGAGATTGTTGTCGACTTGAAGATGTTCCATTTGCCGGGAAATTAATTATATTAGGTGGAGATTTTCGACAAATTCTTCCAGTGGTCAAATACGGAACAAAATTGAATATCATCAAAGATACAATAAAATTTTCACGTCTATGGAATCACTTTAAAATTATGAAATTAAAGACAAACATGCGTACTCATGATCAATCATTTTCAAGTTTTTTATTGACAATTGGATCAGGTGATATAACAACATTGCGGATACCAGAAAATTGGAGAACGAACGATATCTGTTCAAAAATTTACGGTACCGAAATTTTGAATGACGATGATTTATCTAATCGGGTAATTTTAACTTGCCATAATGAAGATGTACAAATTTTAAATGAAAAAATATTTAAAAAAATTAAAAGTATTGGAAGAACTTATTACGCTATTGATTATGCAAAACATAAAGGACTTGACCAAACCGATGATGATATCAACTTAAATTATCCGATAGAATATTTAAATTCTTTAAAATTTCCAGGACTTCCTGTTTATAAATTGGTTTTAAAAGTCGGCACAGTTGTAATGCTTATTAGAAATCTGAGTATAAATGATGGACTAAGTATGAATGATGGCACAAGACTGAAAATTGTTCATTTATATAATTTCAATATTAAAGTTCAAATAATAACTGGTACAAAGGCCGGTAATTTTGCTTTCATACCAAGGGTTATATTGGATACTGGAGAGTCTTCCTCTTTGCCGTTTATTCTTTACCGGAGACAATTTCCGGTTGTTTTGGCATTTGCAATTACCATTAACAAATCTCAAGGTCAAAGTTTAGATAAAATAGGAATATATATCAGACGTCCTTTATTTTCACATGGTCAATTATATGTAGCTCTTTCTAGATGTAGAAATTCAAATGAAATTTATATTGAAAATAATTCAGAAATCTCAGATGAAATTGATAATATCGTTTGGAAAGAAGTATTTAATTTATGACGCGGTCAGTGAAATCAATTGAAGTATTATCTAAGATGTTTAAAAATTGTGTTCTAATTTTCTAATTTAACCAAAAAATATTTTTGACAAATTTAATGTACACGTGATTTTTAAAAATTAGCATGGTTTTTTTACTTTATTTTTACTTTGTAAATGTGTATGATTTTTATGAATATTTGCTTATTTTTATATAATACAAGAGCATCTTGCGCAAATTTGTTTCTTTTATTTATTTAGATCCCCCTGACACCATGTTGTTCACGATCTTCATGGGCCATCATGTACAAGATTAATTTTTGCGACGCGAGGGCGCGTAGCGCCCGAGCCGCATGGACCCCTAGTATATATATATATATATATCTCTATATTATATAAATATTTCGCCGCCGCCGCCGCCGCCGTGTACAAGAATCGAGACGGCCTGAAGTTGGCCACAGACTAAGCAGGGTGAAGTTAGCCATGGAAACGAGAATCGAGCGGGGTAAAGTTGGCCATGGATGGCCAAATTCAGCGGTTGGTTGCCGGGTGTGGAGGGGGGAGGCGTGGGATGGTGGGGAGGGGGTTGGGGAGGCTGGCGGGCGGGGGGTCGGGGTTTGGGTTAGACGCGAACCTTTACGATGCGAGGGCGCGTAGCGCCCGAGCCACACGAACCCCTAGTATATATATATAAATTTTCTGTGATTTAATTATGATATATACGTATGCATATATATATATATATATATATATATATATATATATATATATACATATTAAAGTCAACCACATAAAAATTTCTTAAATATGAATGAAATGTTATAACATTCAAATAAAATATTTGAATATATATATATTATATAGTAAGCAAAGCTTTCTTTTAACCAAATCCATGTCAATATTTTCTGTCTAATTTTTTTAAAATTATTTCAATTATTGCGGTTATTTATTTGGTAAAATAATGTACATTGTTCAAGTTATTGTATTAATTGAAAATTTTATCTTTTCCTTTAACACCAATTTTCTACAATTTTATGTCTTTATTACAGGATCCGGTTACAAAGAATTGGTGCTGACAAGGAAAGAAGTATTTCTGATAATCAGCGAGCATTTATCCGATAAATTCGCTTCCTTGATCGAATTTATGGTAGAAAAAATTTCCAAGGACACCGGACGTACAGTTGTAGTGCCTGAGGACTCGAAACAGACTTTTTCGATACTCTTCAATCAAATGAGAACGAGGTGGCAACAAGCTCACAGAAAATCCTGTGTATTAAACGCTTGTACGTAATCCTACAAGTTATATCGTGTGGCCACGAGATAAACTGTGAAAGATTTGAACAGTGTGCTATTGCAACGGCAAGAAAGACCGTTGCATTATACCCTTGGTACTCCATGCCTACTTCGGAGCACAAACTATTAGTTCATGGTCCAGTGATAATAACTCATGCTCTATTATCAATCGGCCAATTATCCGAAGATGCTCAGGAAGCTCGAAACAAAGACATCAAACGATATCGAGAAGATTTTGCGCGAAAAAGTTCCAGGGTTAAAACTATGGAAGATGTTTTTCATCGGCTCTTAGTTACTTCTGATCCGTACATTTCAAGTGTCAGAAGACTACCACAGAAGAAGCTGAAGAGTTTGTCGCCGGAAGCTGTAGCGATGTTGATCGCTCCTAAAGTGACTGCTGCAGCAGACGAATTTTGCGCCGAGATTGAAGCCGTGCCGGGAGTTGTAATAGATACAAACTCGGATAATGATTCTGACTCCGACTCCGATTACGATTTTGATTAAGAATAAAATTTTCTATTTTTGAAACGTTCCGTATGTATTTTGGAAATAAAAATAATAATTGCGTAGAATACACTGTTCACGTTTATTTTATTATGATGATTTTTTTTTATATATTAATTTATCTATTTAGCAGGATACTCGGCCATTTTGTTTATAACAATTTGCTGTAAGCTCTTTGTTGCAAGTTATAGACAATAGATATCGGATTGGTAATCAGCGACCTTGAAAACCCGTATATACCAATTTTTGTCAACATCTGGTAACTTTTTAACGTTCATGTCGGCCATATTGGATCGGCCATTTTTTTTACGATAATTTGGCTTGCGGATTCGTAATCAGCGACCTTGAAAACCCGCAAATACCAATTTTTGTCGACATCTGGCAACTTTTTAACATTCATGTCAGCCATATTGGATCGGCCATTTTGTTTACGATAATTTGGCTTTCAGATTCGTAATCAGCGACCTTGAAAACCGCTGTAAGCCAATTTTCATTCCCATCAAAGGTCATTTGAGGTTTTGGCCAGGTTTTTGGGCTTTTCTCCTACTGTGCCCTATAGGCTGATCTTGGACAGATTTCCAAACCTCACGAGGTATACCCGATACCTAGCCGATGTTTGATTTCCAAGCCCGGGCCTACGGTTGGCTGATCATATTTACCGATTGGCAACCAATCCTATATTCTATGATCGGCATCGAAAGATCACTAACTCTTGGCCATTGTTTGGCTCGGATAAATGTAGCCAATATATTTTTAGTAGCGTATCGCCAACGTTAATCCAATGGTGGTAAATAGCCGTCAGCCGACCCCTTTTAAATTCATACCCGTTTCTTATTATTAAGTTAAAAATAATGTTCTCAAACGATCTTACATATAAATTTACAGGGTTTTTTTATAAACTTTTTCAAACAAATTCTTAAATATATTAATTTAGTCGCAATAAATATACGATCGCGAGTGAGCATATATGTAGCGAAAGATAAATGGAGAATCTATTATTTTATTTAAACATAAATGTATATACATATGTTCATATAAAAAGCTAGTTTCCACTAATATATATATATATATATATATATATATATATATATATATATATATATATATATGAGGTATTCCAGCTCATCTCAACCACTTTTACATGTTGTATTTTTTTATTTGGCTCAAATTTTTTTTCTATTTTTGTACCTATTTATGGAACTTTACTTGATTTTTTTCAAATTTTTTTACCCATGCATTTACAAGATATAATTTTTTGTTGAAATTCAATGATTTTTTTTTCAAATGCTTGTAACTTTGCGAAAAATGGACCAAATCAAGCTTTTTTTTTGAAATGTTCGTTTTTGAGTGCACTTTTTGACAAAAAATATTAAAAATCTTGGGATATTCATCTTCTATATTGTTTTACTGCTTAAAGCAAAAAAGCGTTAATTTCAAAGGGTCGGACACTTTTAATTTTTTTCAAAAAATTTGCTAAGAAACTTTGACTGTTTTAAACTATTTTTAACGCTAGACTGATCTTGGGCAGATTTTTCCTTATAATTTTTTAAAAATAATTTAAAACCTTTTTTTTCCTTCACAAGCAAAAAAACGTTTTTTTCAAATGCTGGGACACGTTTAATTTTTTTCAAAAAATTTGCTAGTAAACTTTGACAATATTAACAATTTTTAAGACTAGTTTCATCGTGGGGATATTTTCCCTTCTATTTTATTCATAATTAAAAATAGTCTTTTTTTCAGGAACAGTAAGAAAGCGTTGATTTCAAAAGGTTAGACACTTTTAATTTTTTTCAAAAAATTTGCTATGAAACTTTGACTATTTCGACCATTTTTAATGCTATATTAATCGTGAGCAGATTTTTCCTTCTATTTTGTTCATAATTAAAAACATTTTTAAGACCAGTTTCATCGTGGGGACATTTTTCCTTATATTTTTTTCATGATTAAAAACAAGTTGTTTTTCAATTTAATGTAGTTTTATTATATCAACTACAAGCCTATTTTCTTGGACGTTTAAATAGCGAGAATTTGTAAACTAATTAAACGTCAAAGAAAATAGGCTTGTTGTTGGTATAATAAAATTACAAGTATTGGTTTGGATATGCGGCCGTGTAGAGAAAATCGGCTCCGATTCGCAGCCGATTCCTCCCTTCACTATAATAAAACGACATTAAATTGTAAAACAACTTGTTTTTAATCATGAAAAATATATAAGGAAAAATGTCCCCACGATGAAACTGGTCTTAAAAATAGTTAAAATAATCAAAGTTTCCTTGCAAATTAAAAAAAAATTATACGTATCTCTTTTGAAAAAAACGCTTTTCTGCATGTGATGAAAAAATGATTTTAAATTATGAAAAGGAATATGAAAATTATGAAGGAAAAATCTGCTCACGATTAAACTAGAACTAAAAATGGTCAAAATGGTCAAAGTTTCATAGCAAATTTTTGGAAAAAATTAAAAGTGTCCGACCTTTTGAAATCAACGCTTTTTTACTGATCCTGAAAAAAAAGACTATTTTTAATTATGAATAAAATAGAAGGGAAAATATCTTCACGATGAAACTAGTCTTAAAAATAGTTAATATAGTCAAAGTTTACTCGGAAATTATTTGAAAAAAATTAAACGTGTCCCACCTTTTGAAAAAAACGTTTTTTTTGCTTGTGACGGAAAAATATGATTTTAAATTATGAAAAAAACATAAAGAAAAATCTGTCCAAGATCAACCTAGCGTTAAAAATAGTTTAAAAAGTCAAATTTTCTTAGCAAATTTTTTGAAAAAAATTAAAAGTGTCCGATCTTTTGAAATTGACATTTTTTTGCTTTAAGCGGTCAAACAATATAGAAGATGAATATCGTTAAATTTTTAATATTTTTTGTCAAAAAGTATACTCAAAAACGAACATTAAAAAAAAAAAGCTTGATTTGGTCCATTTTTCGCAAAGTTACAAGCATTTGAAAAAAACATCATCGAATTTCAACAAAAAATCATATCTTGTAAATGCATAGGTAAAAAAATTTGAAAAAAATCAAGTGAAGTTCCATAAATAGGTACAATAATAGAAAAAAGTTTGAGCCAAATAAAAAAATACAACATGTAAAAGTGGTTGAGACGAGCTGGAATACCTCATATATATAGTTCGCATCCCAGGTGGGATTTAACGAATGGCCCGACAATGTGCCAGTATATTGCCGGTACTGAATTGTTAACCTCGGCCCAACTCTGACATACAATGTCGGCCCGATGCTGGTATTGAATCGCTGCTCAGCGCTGGCTTCAAATCAGGGCCCAGCGTTGGCATATAATGTTGGCCCTATGCCGGCCAAACGCTTAAACGTCAACATAAACTCAACAAAATTTCAACACATTTTTCTCAGAGATAGCTTGAGGGAATATAAAAAGAAGAGTGGGATCGTCTGCGTAATTAATGTTCATAGGTATTATTATTTTTTATTATTTTTTTTTCATTTCATTAAAAAAATTTCATTCCCTTTCGGGAAATATGTATTCAAATTTTTTGAGGCTTATGTTGATCTTTAGACTCTCCTTATTAAGGAATAAATCTCAAACTCGGACCAGGTCATGAGAAAAACGATGATAGAAACATTTATTTATTCTTTAACATATGTATTTCTAAAAATAAAGTCTAATAAAGAAGCTATTTCATCTCAATATCACGGTTGTAATCTTCGACAATGATTTGAGTATTTACAGGGTTAGAAAATTCGCACATTAGAACAGAATACACCAAATCGTGGTCTTTTTTCCTTATTTTTTTCGCCGGTTGTTTCATAACTTCTTCGATAGTTATTTCCGACTCACTATTCTTAAAGAAACGGTATACTTTTGCTCGTATAAATTACTTGAACGTGATTTAAACATTTTGCACGATGTCAATAGACATTTAGGTACGAACATAACCTCTCAAACGTATCAAGCGTATCGTATGGGATAAGACTATTAACCAGGCTTGGGCCACAGCATTGGGCCAGCATCATTGTACGATTGTTGGCCCGACGCTCAGTTTTAGCATTGGCCCGACGTTGGCTTCGGAGGTTGGCCAGATCTGGCCTGAGGTTACAAACCAGCATCGGCAGACTGCATTGGGCCAATGCTGTGCAATATATCAAGCTCTGGCTTGATATATTGCACAGCATGGCTTGATCCCACCTGGGATATAACGATGGCAAACTAACGTTGGCCCAACATTGATTTAACACTGGCCAATTTTAAGCCAACGCTAGTTTGATATTTTTTTCTGAACGTTTTTTCAGAATTTTCTCTCTATTTTGAAATTTCCGTTTTGAAATTTTTAGAATGGCTGATGGACTTATGTATTTTTTGGCCAAGTGTCTTTGAAACTTTTCAAAGCTGAAGATAAACCGGTGTGCAAAAACATTTACAAAATTGGCAATTTTTTGTTTGTATTTCAAAATTTTTTTAATAATATTTCAAAACAGAGAGAGAATTCTGAAAAAATTCACATGCGCTCAGAAAAATTAATGTAATCGATTTGTTTAAGAAAAAAAGAACTTACCGAAAAATTGTTAAATAATTATTTGTTTAAACAATTTATTAATAATTTTTGGGCAATATTATTATTGATAATTGTTGATTGTTTTTCCGTGTACGTATATGTTTTTGCGGCCTATGTTTGATAAATATGATACACACATCAAAATATTATAAGTAGTCGATGGAGTAGTGGTTAGAGTGTCAGTATTAGGTCACTAGGTAGGCTCGATACGTAGGTAGGTTTCAAATCCCAGACTAGGCTCGTAATTATTCTTCGGTTCGCGTATATACAAGGAAAATTAATCAGTCAAAAAAATTGATTAATTTTCAAAGGATCTTTTTTTATATTTAATTCATGGTCAAATCTCAGATACGCGTAAAAGATGAGGGTCGAGGGTTCGATCCCGCCTGTAAAGTTTTTTTTAAATTTATTTTTTATTTTTATTAATTCTCCGATATTATGTAATGCTTAAAAATCATCAAACATTAATCAAAAACGTATTTTTATCAAAATTATAAACAAAAATATATATTTCAAATAAAATTAACGGACATGGGATATATTGCTTGCCCGACGCTTGGCCAACGCTCGTCCGCTGCCACTAGCCAAATAATAGTGATCTATGGGCCACGTTGGCTACCAACGCTGGGCTGAAGATAGAAATCGACGTTGGCCCGGACTTATCATTTGGGCTCTTAGCCACCCGTCGCCCAGTGTTGGCAGCCAACTGTCGACCAACCATGAGCAACCGTAGGCGCAATACTGGGCCAGCGATGGCCCATTTGTGTATTCTTTCCTGGGATCTTATCTGCAGATTTGTCAGTTCACCAAACGTCCGGTAGGTGGCTTCCTTTCGCACAAACGAACTTTCCTCTCGACCGACGTCTATAAGATCTCCAAGTTCGTCTATGTTTTATATCCTTACTTATGTATGGATATTGAATACTTTGCGGCAAAACGCAAGATAGTCGAATCCGAAAAGGATTCCCATCAAAAGGGTCTTTTTTCTTTTACACGGAAAAAATGACTCGCAGAGAAAAGAGTTGGTGTGGCCAGTGGCAACCAAGTAGTTTGTAAGATATACTTCGAGCAACTAGTTGGTTGGGGCAACCATTTTCGTTGTTACCGTAACTATATTATTGGTTGCCAAATACCCAACCAATAAAAAGTTGGTGTGGGAACCACGAGAATGGTTGCCCCAACCAACTCATTTTTCCGTGCAGCATAGAATTTGATGCATAATAGAAAGTATAACCTTGCAAGTAATGAGATGCAACGCTTTTAATAGTTTCTAGCACTTCATGCATGGTAAAGAGACAAATTGTTCCAATTGCCATACAGAGATGATCGGTGTGATAACGAAAATATGGTTTATTTTACAATGTTTTTTCATTTAGGTTAACCATAAATTATAGACGTTGCGTCAAGGAAACATTTTATAATTGAAATATGGTTTACCTCACCATACATTTTTAACCGCACGATCCTTCGAAATATTCACGATAGCCGAAAACGGGGTTTTTCGCATTTTCGAAATATGGGTACGTAGGATAAACGCTCAATTTCCTCGACTGGGCCATAATAGTAAAGTTTTGAACAATATCTGTTAAGTACATGAAATACATTAAATTTATTCAATTTAACCAAACTCAATGTGCCTCTCTATCGGAAAAATAAAATAATCCAAAATTTTAGGTTGCGTTCTTAAACGCAGTTGCTCATCGTTCTGTCTCTGTTAAACATATTGAAATAAAAAGAGACACGACGATGACAAACCATACAAAACTACATTAAAGAACGCACCCTTAATAAAAAAATTTTTTGTGTAGAAAAATAGTATTTTGTGCATCTAGGGCCAGAGATAAGTCTTTTTGTGGAGCATGAAGTTTGCCACAACGAGCGAAGCGAAGGCCGCAACCACGCGAGATAAAAGACGAATCTCTGGCCCGTATTGCACACGATCTTTTTTTCCCCATGGGTGATTTGAGTGTCATTCGCTATATATGTGGATAGGTAAAAAGAGGCTCTTTTTTGGCAGCTAAGAGTGAATAGTATTTTGTGCATCTAGGGCCAGAGATAAGTCTTTTTGTCGAGCGTGAAGTTTGCCGCAGCGAGCGAAGCGAGGGCCGCAACCACGCGAGACAAAAGACAAATCTCTGTCCCGCGTTGCACACGAAACGAACTCGTCTGTTTTCGCTCTTAGCTGTCAGAAAAGAGTCACTTTTCGGCTGTCTACGTATATGGTGAAAAGCACGAAAATCTTGCATGGGTGAAAAAAAGTGTTTTCGCTCTTAGCTGTCAGAAAATGGTCACTTTTCGGTTATCAACGCATATGGCCAAAAGCACGAAAATCATGCATGGGCGAAAAAAAAATATTTTTTTTTGATGAATACTATTTCAACATTGAACATTTTCATGCGTCAAATTTTTATCCTTTAAAAACAGTATATTTATTCATCGATTACTTTTTTTGTGTTTAAACAATTATTTTCCATTTCAGTTCTTAAGAGTCTATGAATGTGAATTAACTGACATACAAGTGCGAGAGAGATATCTAAGTTTTTTTTGGCCAGAGATTTCTCAGAGATAAATAATATGGAGGGCAAAAAACGTCAAGCTCCGTGTCAGTGTTAATTCTGGAGAGCGTAACGTTTTGTGTTTCCTCAAATTCTTGACCATCTATGATAAAACTCTCTTCGAAAATTTATTATATTGTTTACTTCTTTCACTTCTTCTGTATGGGTCACTTATTCTGTGTAAATATAGGTTCATTACAACGGAATTTTTTCTGGGTGTTTTTTTCTGCGAGTTGCGTAGTTCTGAACCCACCTTAAAAAAGTGTGGCCAAAGAACTATGTGGCGAGTGTGCGAGGGTTTTAAATCTAACCCAGCAAGACAGGTGCGATACCCTACTACCAATACTACCACTGTATTTCATGTATTTAACGGATATTATTCAACATTTCACTGTGGCCAAGTCGAAAAAGCTCGCGATTGCCAGCTTCCCGGATGATTATCCTAGGTGCCCATTTTTCGAAAAAATGAAAAACCCCGTTTTTAGCAATTTTGAATATCTCGAAGGATCGTGCCGTTAAAAATTTTCTACGACGCCCCGATTCGAAGAAACATAAAACAACATATAAGTTCTGAAACTCTGTTGCGTTTCACAACTTATATGATAATAATTTTTCTATACAACGGACGGTACTTTGTATAGTTATAGAGTACCGTCCGTTGTATAGAAAAATTATTATCTCCCTCCAACCGTCAGAATTGAATTTTTTAAGTGATAATCAAATGGGGGAAAAAAAGTGAAAGAGTCACCGCTTAAAAAAATCGCACGGTGATTTCCTTTCACGAGGTTCAATATTATGTTATAAACTATAATTTCATGATGTAGGAAAACGAAAAAAAAAGTTTTTTTGTTTTTCGAAGTAACATATTAAATACTTTCGGGAAGGTGAAAAAAGATGCCTGTTGAAATTAGAGCTTTCAATAATAATATTAAGCGGTGGCGCATCGCATATTTTTATTTCCCATTTAAATAACAGAAAAAAAAATTTCAAACTTTGAAATTTTATATAGTGGCTTCAAGTCAATGTACCAAAATGAACCACATATATTCTTGTAGAGAATTGAACGCTCTAGAAAAAAGACCTCATATGATTTTTCGATAAACTTACTCTTTCAAATGTTATTCAAGGTTAATGTCAAATTTAGAGTAAATTTCACTTTGTTTTTTAGTTTCCGGCAAAATGTTAAAGTTTATTACTAAATATCGTAAAAACATTTTTTAAACTTCTATAATTTGTGATTTTCCATGAGTAATGGAGCCAGGTAACAATTTTCAACAAAGAAATACTATTTAATATTAGAAAAATTATATCTTACATATCCATTTCTTTTAACATTACTTTTTAAAAATTCATTTTTCATTTAAAGTGAAAAAGTTGTTTTAAAAAAACAGATTACTGTTTCAAGATTTTTTTCTTACAATCCGAGAATCGTTGGCGATGTTTTTGTACGACTTGCAGAAGATACTGAAGTTGCTCTTCGTTCTTTGCTAGGCAGTTGTTGTAATCTTCTATTAATTAATGCGATACCACATTCTGCTACGTCATTTACTACTGTGAGATCCTCAAAAAATTCCAAGTTTTCTCCAAAACTTTCATTGTTGGGCCAAAAAAAAGTGAAATTTACTCTAAATTTGAGTTTAACCTTGAATAACTTTTGAAGAAGTGAGTTAATCGAAAAATCACAAGAGATCTTTTTTGTAGAGCGTTCAATTCTCTACAAGAATATGTGTTGTTCATTGCGGTGCATTGACTTAAAGCCGAAATATTAAATTTCCAAGTTTAAACTTTTTTTCCTGTGTTATTTAAATGGGAAATAAAAATATGCGATGTGCCACCGCTAAATATTATTAAGGTAAGTGTCCTGAATACTAGGGACCTGAGCTTCGATCGCCATTAACAGAGGAAAATCCTTATTTAAAATTGTCTCGGGATAAAAAGTATTGGTATTGTTGGAAAGCGTGGAATCTCAGCTAACGAATGTCCACCTCATTTTTGTTATTATTGATATTACTTAATTGTAATTCTGAAAATGCATAAATGTGCAAATGTCCCGAATACTGTTCTACACTTTTGACAGATGTCCCTATTACTGGGGTATGCATGGCCCGAATACTGTGTAATCAAAAGTTTAGAGATTTAAGTGTAATATGATGTGTCGCGCAAAGAACACGCTGACAAAAAATATCTAGAGGTCTCTCAATCGGGTTTAAGGTCACATTGATGAGTCACCTCTTGGAGTTGACTGACCAGCTGCTCCTTTCGCGAGATTATATATCATGTGAAATAAAAAGGTATGACAGGGTGTATTATATGAAACAAGTTCAAAAAAAATGTTCAAATGAGAAAAACGGCGAAATTTTTAATATTTTTTTTCAATACTTTCTTATGCTGTAACTTCTTAATTTTATGCTACAATGCACCATGCGAAAGGTGGACTCTGACAGTCAACTGGAAGAGGTGACTCAATCGACCTCAAGATCATATTTTGCACGATTTTTTTTTTTTCAATGACTAAATTTTTTTAAACAATGAAGAAGTGAAAAAATCGTTTTCAAAGCGTTGAGAACAATTTTTTCACTTGTTCATTGTTTAAAAAATTTAGTTATATAAATTTTTTTTTTTTAATCGTGCAAGACATGATCTTGAGGTCGGTTGAGTCACCTCTTCCAGTTGGCTGTCAGAGTCCACCTTTTGCATGGTGCATTGCATCATAAAATTAAGAAGTTATAGCATGAGAAAGTATTGAAAAAAAACAGGGGTTGCGAGCAAAACGTTTTGCTCGATTGGGGATTTAATCCTTGAGCGAGCACATTGCAGGTATACGAAAGGTAGCTCGTATCGCGAGAGGAACTTTATGGTATACCGGGACGATCGAATCGGAGATGGAGCGCAAAGGGACTCAGGTAGTTTCCCTCTCCTCGCGAGTCGAGGAGACGTTTATTTTTGGGGGTCGTATCGCGAGCGAGTAAATAGTTCTCGGACGAGGTTTCCATCCTATCGCGAGTTATCGGGTGTCTCGAGTCCGTCGGATCGATCCTATGAGGATCGAAACGTCCGAGAACTCTTCTAGTAAAACTCGCCGAGGATCAAAACCTCGAGCGACGCAAAAGGGTTTCGATCTTTACCTGACCCGATCTCGCTGGGCATAGGATGTTTCCCTCTTTATTTTGCGTTACATTATATAGGTACGATCTTGACGATTGGATGAAATATTAAAACGGCATTTTCACATGAAATAATAAAACATTGAACTTTAAAAAAATTGTTACTGCAAAAATCTCATAGATTACATATTATGATTAATGTAATCTTTTCAATGGAAACGTATTTTTTTAAAAATATTCTACTATTGAAATGACGATTGTTTTTGCGACAATCTTTTTTTTTTAATTTTAAGCCGACAATTGTTTTTTCATCTTTAAATTCTTGGGAAACAGGAGTATTGAAATACAAATTTTTGTTAACATGATTAATTGCGAATTGTCGTAATTTATTTCCGCTAATTTCGTTGTTTTTCTAAATTATCATTTCCTGTTATTCTTTTATTCGGATTTTTGCTTGACAATTATCACCAGTGATGAATGTAACGAAAAATTATGATACATACAGTCGATAGGTAAGCACTAACGCAAGCCGGGCTTTCGTAAACCGGATCAACAAATAATAACATATATCTATGTATATGGGGGAAAACGCCTGTTTTTTTCATGGCGTGACCCTGACCCCTTTTGATTTGGCTGAAACTTTGCTTATTTCATCGTCTGATCCCAAAAACAAATCTCAAATTTTATTAGATTTTTTGGAGCCACCATAGCGGAATACTAGACCATAGAATATTTTGACTTTGGAAAATATTTAATTTTCAATCGACGATATCTCTGTAGCGGTTGATCCTATCGAAAAGTATATAGGGGGCTTTTATTTTCGTGTTGAGTCGATCTTCAAATTAAAAAATTGTCTGATTTTTTTAAAGCAAATTTAAGCAGTTAAAATAATTTTCAAAAATTAAAATCACGATACCCAAAAACTGCCCCCTTCGAATTTTAAACAAAAATTCTCAAAAATACTACATTTCATTACCAACATTTAAAAAAAAATCAGGATGGTATTTTCAGCGGTTCGCGAGATATTAATTTTTTAGTATTTTATTTATTTGTTGATTATCAATTTTTGTCTATCTGTTAATTAATTTGAGCTTCGAATAGTGTAAAAAGAATAGTAAAACAGAATAATGTAAATCAATAACCCATACACATGTTTTGGTAGAATATATTTTACTCGTATATTCAATTTAATACTTGTATAAATCACTCGTTTAATTTTTTTATCAATTTCAATTTCTTATATATTAAAAGTATTTTATACTCGTATACACGTTTTTTATTCTCGTTTTTTTTCTCGGATATTTAATTTTTTTTAATTATGCTATGTATCTCGCTTTCGGCAGAATTCGACCATCTTTTAACAACAATGTTGCCGTCGTGTAGCGGAATTATGCAGTGATGCTTCTGAGTATTTTTTATTGATCGGGCAATTTTGAATCGTCCATCCATTAAATATTCCTTCGATTGTTCGTAATCACTCTTCTCACGATAAAAAGACTTTCATCGCGAGCGAGCTTGCAACTTCCAGCAGACAAGCAAATTACAACACCTCGAGAGCTCTACGAATGGGCTTCAAAAAATGTACAGTCCGTCAAAATTGTTTACCGTGAGAAGAGTGATTACGAACAATCGAATTTTTATTTAAAATTCGAAGGGGGCAGTTTTTGGGTATCGTGATTTTAATTTTTGAAAATTATTTTGACTGCTTAAATTTGCTTTAAAAAAATCAGACAATTTTTTAATTTGAAGATAGACTCAAAACGAAAATAAAAGCCCCCTATATACTTTTCGATACGATCAACCGCTACAGAGATATCGTCGATTGAAAACTAAATATTTTCCAAAGTCAAAATATTCTATGGTCTAGTATTCCGCTATGGTGGCTCCAAAAAATCTAATAAAATTTGAGAGTTGTTTTTGGGATCAGACGATGAAATAAGCAAAGTTTCAGCCAAATCAAAAGGGGTCAGGGTCACGCCATGAAAAAACAGGCGTTTTCCCCCATATATATATAAGCGAAATACCACTCACTCACTCATCACAAGATCTCCAAAACAATACGTCCGATTGACTTGAAATTTGGCATGATTACTCCTTTCTCGACGTAGACGCTCACTAAGAACGGATTTTGAGTAATTCCTATCAGAAACGGATTTTCCACTAGCATCACATATAGCATCTCTCCCTCTCACACCATAGCAAAGGTTACCATGGCAACGGTCAACATAGCAGCGGTTACCATGCCAACGGTTACCGTAGCAACGGTTACCATGGCATCAGCTACCATAGCAACGGTTACCATAGCAACGTTTATCATGGCAATGGTTACTATAGCAACGGTTACCATAGCAATGGTTATCATGGCAACGGTTACCATAGCAACGGTTATCATGGCAACGGTTACCAGAGCAACGGATACCATAGCAACGGTTACCATAGCAGCGGTTACCATAGCAACGGTTACCACAGCAACGGTAACCATAGCAACGGTAACCATAGCAACGGTTACCATAGCAACGGTTACCATGGTAACGGTTACCATAGCAACGGTTACCATAGCAACGGTTACCATAGCAACGGTTACCATAGTCACGGTTATCATAGCGACGGTTACCATTGCAACGATTACCATAGTTACGGTTACCATGAAAACGGTTACCAGAACAACAGTTACCCAACGGATACTATGGCAACGGTTATCATGGCAACGGTTACCATTACCACTATTGCCTAGCGTGGGTAGGTGTGGATGGTGGTGAGTGCGAATTATTGTGGGGCTGGGGTCGGATGATGGTTTAGGTACTGCGGGTGATTGTGGGGGTGGCGATGGGTGTAAGTTGTTACATGGGTAGGTGTGGATGATGGTTTGGGCACCGTGAGTGGTTGTGAGGGTGAGGATGGGTGTAAGTTGTTACATAAGCGTGTTGCTTAGCCTGGGTAGGTATAGGTGGTTGTGGGAGCGGGGGTGGGTTTGAGTTACATAGGTGGGTGTGGGTGTTATATTACATACGATCACTACACTATAATTTTGAATTTATATTTATTATGGTCTGGAAATTGAGCATTTCGATTATATTTCACGTCTAGGTTCCACAATAAATTTTTATCGTGAGCCCAGTGTATGTGAAATCCCGAAAACTGAAATCCAAACCCGTAGTTTCCGCGGACGAAGTCGCGGGGAAAAGCTAGTATATATATGAGGTATTCTAGCTCAAGTGTGTTCACCCGTGACCCTGGTCCCCGCGGATTTATTTGTTATTTTTTTCATATGATCGCATTGAGTCTAAAATACACCCTCATATTGTATTAGATTTTTCCAAACATCCCTTATTAAAAAAAAAATTTTGAAAAAAACGCCATTTTTTTTAAATTTGAAAAAATTCTGCAAAAACCATGGTAATATATAAAAATTTTCAAGCTATCACCCGTAGTGGGCACATTTTTTTTCTGTGTTCTACAAGTTATTAACGTTCTCAAAATTCCAAAAAAATCTAAAATAGCTCAATTCGAGTACCAAAATAATTCAGTATCTCTGCTCAAGGTGAGCTATTTGATAATTTTTTGGATTGTTGAGAACGTTAATAGCTTGTAAAACACAGAAAAAAAATCTGCCCACTACGGGTGATAGCTTGAAAATTTTCATATATTATCACGGGTTTTTCAGAATTTTTTAAGATTTCGAAAAATGACGTTGTTTTGTAAAAAAAAAAAAAATTTTGATTAAGGGATGTTTGGGAAAATCTAAAAAAATTATGAGGGTGTATTTTAGACTCAATGCGATCATATGAAAAAAAATCACATAAATCTGAGAGGGTCAGGGTCACGGGTTGACACACTTGGGCTGAAATACGTCACATATATATATAACATAGTTAGAAGCGCACAATCCACCCCCTCCCTCCATGAGACTCTTCTAGTCGATCGGATCCTTTCTTTCAATTCCGGGGATTCGCCAAATCCCTTCTCTCTCTTTCTTCGTTTCTTTCTTATGTATAGGATCGTGTATCCCTAGGAGAAGCTTTTAGTCATCCACCAACGCTTCCGATATTTCGATATATGAAGCATCGATCGCGATGGTTTCTCTTTCTATCTTCTTTTTATTTTCCTCATTTATTTTCCAAGCCCCTCCGCAGTCGTGTCTCTCTCATCGGGAAACTTTACTTCATTTCCCTCTCTCTTTCTGGCGTTTTTCTTTATTCGCGTGTCTTCGATCGGAATAATCTCTCTCGATACAAAACGATTTTCCAATATTCCTCCCTTCCGGCGTTCGGAAATCTTCGTTTGTTGACTCACATTTTTTTTTGTAAAACTTGGTTTTCGCGGGTAATTTTTTCCTTTTTCGATTGGCTCGCAACCGGAAGTGCACATTCATTGATCATTTTCTTTTGAAAGATTTAAAAAAAAGTTAAACTATTGATGCGAGAATTGTTTGAAAATCTCTTTAATGAGAATCGAGTTAAGGGTTGGCATCCTTCTAGTGGTCGAGAAAAAGGCCTGACTTTGACAATTTATTTTGGGAGTATGGAAAAAGAAATAGGATTTTTTTTCAGAAGGTTTCTTTCGACACATATTGAAGTATGAAAAACAAATTTTGATCATGATATAGATACAAAATTGCAACGACAGAGTGGAGTCTTTGAAGTTCGCCCTTTTTTTAAACTCCTTGAAGGGAGGGCGGATTTCTGGTAAAGTATAAGACCTGGAATGAAAAATAATTTTTTTAAATAATCTATATACAATTGACTGTAGATTATGGATGGACTATGGTACACAGGGGTTTTCTTCTTGAATCAAATTTTGTAGAAATGGTGCATTTTTGAAAAAATAAATCGATTCGTGGCCAAAAACAAGTAGTAAATTGTTTATAAAATAAAAGTTTACATTCAATCAAAAAATGGCCACGTACTTCTATACACTGAAAAAAAGGATAGCGGCAGTACCTCTCTGTTTGATAGCCGTTGGCAGAGAGTCCCTCTCCCTATCGGTATCACCGTCAACGTCAAATTATAATAATTCACAGCAAGGCTGCATTAGATAACCATGGCAAGTATCCATTTTGGCGTTACAGCACACCCCTTTGCTCTGAAGCCTATGTCAGCGGTTTGCATATGTTTCATGACTATACCGGATAACCACCGACCAAGAAGATTTCTAGTCTTCTTGCCACCGACCCATCGACCGCCAGCTTACTAATAGATAGTTGCTCATGCACGATGATTCGGCCCACAATACTACTAGATAAGGACCAAAACCGTCTAGTACGTGGGGAGACTCAGCAGAATAAGCTCACTGCATCTATCCTTTTTTCAGTGTGGAGAATGTGATTGTGCAGTTACTGTAAAAATTTCAAATAGATCCATTCGATATCACCTCTATCACGTCATAGATTCGGATTATGATACTATAGGTATTAGGTGCTGTTTAGGTGCTCTCGAATCGAACAAAATTAAACCTGCAAATCCAACCGGAAGTATTTTTTTACGATTTTAAACATTCTCGAGACTTTCCAAATTTGAAAAAGTACATAAATTCGAAATGAAATGCTATAGGAATTAGGTGCTATTTAGGTGCTCTTGAACGGTGCAATAGTAAAGTAAAAAATCCAACGTGAAACATATTTTTTCGATTTTTGAAATTTTTTGGGTTTTTCGAAATCCGAAAAAATGCGTTTATTGAAAGTTAAATGCTCTAGGAATTAAGTGCTTTTTAAGTGCTTCCGAACGGTGCAAAAAAAATCCAAAAATCCAACCGGAAGTATTTTTTTTTTCAATTTTGGAAATTGTTGAGTCTTTTCAATATTTGAAAAAATACATAGATTCGGATTATGATGCCATAGGAATTGGGTGCAGTTTGGGTGCTCTCGAACCGTGTACAAGTAAACTCGAAAATTCCACCGGAAGTATGTTTTTTCGATTTTGAAATTTTTAGAGACTTTAAAAAAAAAAAAAAACAAATAATCGAAATCTATTGCTATAAGATTTAGGTGCTATTTAAGTGCTTTCGTACCGAACAAAAGTAAATTTTAAAATCTGACCGGAAGTATTTTTTACCATTTTAAAATTTTTCGAGACTTTTCGAAATTTGAAAAAGTACATGAATTCGAAATGTAATGCTATAGGAATTAGGTGCTATTTAGGTGCTCTCGAACCGTGCCGTAGTAAAGTCGGAAATCCAACGTAAAATATATTTTTTCAATTTTTGAAAAATTTTGGGTTTTTCGAAATCCGAAAAAATACGTTTATTGACAATCTAATGCTATAGGAATTAAGTGCTTTTTAGGTGCTTCCGAACGGTGAAAAAAAAATCCTAAAATCCAACCAGAAGTATTAACATCTGAAAAAATACATAGATTCGGATTACGATGCTATAGGAATTAGGCGCTGTTTAGGTGCTCTTGAACCGTGTACAAGTAAACTCGAAAATTCCACCAGAAAGTATGTTTTTTCGATTTTGAAATTTTTAGAGATATTTGAAAATTTGAAAAAATACATCGAATCGCAATCTATTGCTTTAAGAATTAGGTGCTATCTAGGTGCTTTTGAACCGAACAAAAGTAAATCAGAGAATCCAACCAGAAGTATTTTTTTACCATTTTAAAAATGTTCGAGACTTTTCGAAATTTGAAAAAGTACATAAATTATAAATGTTATGCTATCGGAATTAGGTGCTATTTAGGTGCTCTCGAATCGTGCAATAGTAAAGTCGAAAATCCAACGCGAAACATATTTTTTCGATTTTCCAAATTTTTGGGTTTTTCGAAATCCGAAAAAATACATTTATTGAAAATCCAATGCTATAGGAAGTACTTTTTCAGTTCTTCCAAACGGTGCAAAAAAAAATCCAAAAATTGAACTGGAAGTATTTTTTTTCCAATTTTGGAAAATGTAAAGACTTTTCGATATTTGAAAAAATACATAGATTCAGAATATGATGCTAAAGGAGCTGTTTAGGTGCTCTCGAACCGTGCACAAGTTAACTCGAAAATTCCACGGGAAGTATGTTTATTCGGTTTTGAAATTTTTAGACTTTTCAAAATTTGAAAAAATACATAGAATCAAAATCTACTGCTACAGGAATTAGGCGCCATTTAGGTGCTTTTGGACCGAACAAAAGTAAACCAGAAAATTTAAACGGAAGTATTTTTTTCGATTTTAAAATTTTTTGAAACTTTTCGAATTTTAAAAAAGTACATAGTTTTGAAATCTACTGTTATAGGAGTTAAGTGATATTTAGGTGCTCTCGAACCGTGCAAAAGTAAAGTCGAAAATCAAACTGGAAACATATTTTTTCGATTTTAGAAATTTTTTGGGTTTTCCGAAATCCAAAAAAATACGATAATTTGAAATCTAATGCTATGGAAATTAGGTGCTATTTAAGTGCTCTCGAACTGTGTAGAAATAAATTCGACAATTCAATCGGAAGTATTTTCTTCCGATTTTGAAAAATTTTGCAACTTTTCGAAATAGGAAAAAATACATCGACTTGAATTTAAATGCTATGGGAATTAAGTGCTATTTAGGTGCTCTCGAACCGTACAAAAGAAAACTCGAAAATTCAACTGGAAGTATTATTTCCCGATTTTGAATTATTTTGAGGCTTTTCGAAAATTTAAAAAATATGTAGATTTGAAGACTAATGCTATGGGAATTAGGTGCTATTTAGGTGCTCGCGGTCTGTGCAAATGTAAACTCGTAAATCCAACCGGAAGTATTTTTTTCCCATTTTGAACTCTTTTGAGACTTCGATATTTTGAAAAATACATAGTTTTGCAATCCAATGCTATGGAATTGAGGTGCTATTTAGGTGCTCTCGAACCGAACATAAGTAAACTCGAAAATGCATTCAATTTGTTTCCAATTTTTTAAAAATTGAGACCTTTCGATATTTAAAACAGTACATACATTCAAATTTTATTGTTATAGGAATTGAGTGCTATTTAGGTGCTCTCGAACCGTACAAAAGTAAACTAAAAAATCCAATCGTAGGTATTATTTTTCGATTTTGAACATTTTAAGACTTTGAGAAATTTTAAAAAGTTCTCACATTAAAAACGTAATGCTATAAGAATTGAGTGCTATTCAGGTGCTCTCGATCCATGCAAAAATAGACTCGTCAATCCAACCCGAAGTATTTTTTTCCCGATTTTCAATTATTTCAAGACTTTTCGAACATTTTAAAAATATATTGAGTTGAAATCTAACGCTATGGGAATTAGGTGCTGTTTAGGTGCTCTCGAACTGTACAAAAGTAAACTCGCAAATCCAACCAGAAGTATTTTTTTCCGGATTAAAAAATTTTTTGAGACTATTCGAAATTTAAAAAAATACATAGATTTGAAATCGAATGCTATGAGAATTAGGTGCTATTTAGGTGCTCTCGAACTGTACGAAAGTAAACTTAAGAATCCAAGTGAAAGTATTTTTTTCCGATTTTGAAAAATTTCAAGACATCCAAATTTACAAAAATCCATTCAAAATCTGGTGCTATAGGAATTAAGTGCTATTAAGGTGCTCTCGAATCGTATAAAATTAAATTCCAAAATCCAATCGGAAAGATTTTTCTCGAATTTCAAAAATTTTGGTATTCGAACTTCGAACAAATGCGTTGATTCAAAATTTAATGCTTAGGTATAATTAGCTGTTATTTGACGGCTTCCGAACCGTTCCAAAGTCGGCGCAAAAACTCAACCAGAATGATTTTTTTTTCGCTCATGAAAAATGTTGACACTTTTAGAAATCTTAATACATACATAGTTTCGAAATCTTATGCTATAGGAATTAGTTGCTTTTTAGGTGCTCTTGAACCGTACAAAAGTAAACTTGAAAATCAAACAGGAAGTATTTTTTTCTGATTTTTGAACAGTTTTCAGACTTTTCGAATATCGAAAAATAAAGATTTGATATATAATAATACTAGCTCACGCGCGCGTTACACGCGGGACAAGCTTCCAGGATACTCGTGCAAAAAAATACGAGAGAAAAATATGCCTTCATGATTATTCTTCTATCCGTTCTTCTACTCTTTTATTGCTTTCTCTTAATTCCCCATATAATGTTAAGAGGAGGCTAAATACCATTTTTATTCAATCCCTACATTATCGACAACCATAGATGAAAATTAATTACATTTATGTAACATGTGTATATAATGTGCGTCTTTACGTGCCTTGAAAATATGCGTAAAATGGAGCATTACAGCAGGGCGTGAAATAATGTAGGTCCGAGCGTATTTTACGCACTGATAGTATTTTACACACACTTTCATTCATTCGGTTTTATTTTACACACACTTTCATTCGTACTATTAGCACTTGACGCATTCTACCGCCGATAACAACCGTAGCGAGGCACCACCTGAGCCTCGCAACAAGCGCGACGTGAATCTGCCAACGTGTCAAACTGTCAAATTACGACGATAGTGAAACATCGCAATAAAACTTCAAAATGTCCGATTACTTATCAATGATTCGGGAGTTCAAGTTCGTTTTTCATTCTTCATTACAAATTATGGAAGAAAAAGTGTTCATTGTAAGTGTTGATAGGAGAGAAAAATAGTATTATGCATTTAAATAATTGTTTTTTTTATTTCGGGGGGCTCCGCCCCCCATCCCCCCGCAGGGGCTTCGCCGCTGGACCCCAATGCGGTTTCCTTTTCTATATTTCTGCATATTAGCCGCACTCGAGCCTTCGGCTCGTGCTGCTCATGCGATAACTTCTCGCCGCAGCGTATAATTTTCGCTTTACCTCACTCGTATCGCAATGTACTATTTGACAATTAAGAGGGGGATAAATTAATTAACAATTAATTGTCAATTGAGAGGCTAAAATGCGTTACAGCTAATGCCAACGAACTCATTCGAGCCCTCTAAATATTATAAGTTGCTACAATTTATCGATATTTATCTCTTTATGCACCATCCAAACTTACGGCGTGTCATTTTGATAAAATGATGTCGAAAACGTCTCGATATTTATATCGTGGTGTTCTTTATGGAGCCGCGCTCTTGGTTTTACCTGAAATGTAGTAAAAGTTGTGACACCCCCGCACGTAGCGTTCCACATGCCGGCGGGCGCCAGTTAATTTTTATTTCCCCGGAAATTGACAAACCGGTCACGACAGGGAGTCGAGTGGGAAGGGCTCGACTCCACGAATGCACCTTTTATTTCGCCGGTGGGTTAATCGGACTGAACTGGGAATCAAGTGGGAAGACCTCGATTCCCACACGGACAAAACGGGACAGGACAAACGGACGGAACGTACGAACGAGGATGAGCGGTTGCGGAAATGCGCGGCCGCTCAGGATGCGGGTTATGGTAGAGAGGGTCGGAGTTGCATGTCAGCAAGTAGCGCGGGAACTGATTCAAATTCGGGACCATGAGCGGACTCATAGCGTACGAATGGCTCGCCTGAACGATATTTCTTCCTTCAGGGGGTTGCGAGAGCTATTTCTGCCGAAACACGAGAACTTAGTACGGATGCACTGCACACTGCACTTAAATATCCCATTAGAATATTCACCGGGAGCAAAAACGAATTTCTTCGTTACTATGGTGCGAGAGCGCTTGTCAAATCGATGGGCACACACACAGCCGCGAGGCGCGCGTATACCACACAAGCGAGAGCGAAACACACGTTACACATAGCGCTAATGAGAGAGAGCGAGACCGAGCGTCAACACAAAGCGGTCACAATAGCGAGAGCGCGGGGTCTTATCTCGACGGCGATCGGAGACCTACTCACTTAATCTCTTGTCGTGAATTTGGAATAATCATCCAAATTCTCTGACCGATAGCTGCTGCCTCATTATTCCTATTTTCTTACGTATCCGAGAGCGTGATTGGAGAATTATCATCCTCGGTAGCGTGCTAAGGATCTCGGTAGCAGCTTCCCCTGGAACCCGAGCGAAAGCAAGGCTCTACTCTACTTAACGCGGCGCAATGCTTCCCAGCCATTGCCCGTAACAATCTCCGCCTGCTCTCCAGCTCGTGGTTCCTTCTACGCTGGGGCGCCAGCATTGCAGCCGGACCTTTGACAATTCCACCAAGACTTCTCGTCGGGCGCTCCCCTCCGTCGGGCAACTCATTACCTGGAGATATTTTTTTCCGACGGATTCGAGCGCTCGATCTTTTCAAAACTTGTCCTAACCGAATCAATACCAAAAACACTCGTCATGCGCTCGGAACGCGAACAAGGCGAGAACACGTTTTCTTTATCTTAACGAATCGGGCAGCGAAAGGAGAACACTACATTTTTGCGAGAGCGTTTCTGGCTTTGTGGCCGTGATTCCGAAAAATCACGTCACAACTCCTCACTCTTTACGGGTGGTTTTGGCGTAGGGATCAAACGGTAGCTAATCACGAGTCGTGGATTCGGGAGCGCAACATCTCGTATCGACTACTATTTGCGCCGATGAGGGTGTCGAGAGGTTATTTTTTCGAGATCTGTTCTGACGCCAATCTTTTACGGCGGAACTTTTCTTCCCAGGTTATTAACGGTAGCATGATTAAAGTCTGGGGAGACGAGAAAGTTTGGTAAATGCGTATTCGCACTCGCACGAGAAGGTTTGTGTATCAAACCAAAATTTTCCATCGTGACCAACTTATGGCCGATGTTGAACGCACACGATCATGGACGGCACAATAATAGTGGAACTGGACTTACCCAAAATCAACCCAATGGTCCTCCTCATTCTCCTCACGTCCCATGCTGTTCCGAGAGCGTTGCGTGATCCAGATCGTGGAATCTGTGACGAGAGCGTACCCGTGGCGGTTGCGGCAGTGACTTTCTTTCCGCCTCTAGTGAGACTCTGGTGAGTCGCGAGAGCATGGCGAGATCCAGGCCCGAAGGCCCCTGGCGAGAGCAACGGCCATTTGACCGGTGGCGGGAGCTGGATTTCCCGTCGCCGGGTGTTCCTTTCACGTGATCGGGGGTCTATTGACCCACCTTACGAGAGCGAGGCTCCTTGGTTCTTTCAATGTCCACTCTAACCTGTGATTGATCACGAGTTCGGTGCCGGAGGGCCTCCGGTGAACACGAGAACTCATGGTTCCTTCTTCGAGAGTGGTGGCCTGTGGCCCTTGCGAGAGCTAAGACCTGGGGTCTCTGGCGAGAATAAGAACGCGTGGTTCTTTTAACGAGAGCTATGGCTTCAGCCATGTACGAGATCTGGGGTCCGACAGACCCCCTACGGGAGCAGTGAGGCGAGCCTAACTTTGGGCAGGCGCTTGTCTATTTCTCCTCGCTCGTCTGGAGCGCGTCCGATTGCGCTTTCTTCCGGGTGCTGCTGGTGGAGCCGTAACCTTTACCGGGGCGACTACTAGGGTGCGCGGGCGTTCGGCCGCCGTGCGTCGGGAGCCAGGTCCTGGCTGGTGGCAACCTCTTGCCTGGACGTGGATGGTCCTGCTAGCCCCAGCGGATCGGTAGCAGCGGGGTTCCCCGAAGTGATGGGTTCCAGGTCCTGCCTCGAGAGCGTCTCAGCCGTCGTCGTCATCACCGGTGCGGGTGTCAGTGCTACGACGGAAGCCTTCGAGAGCGAGGCGGCGGGGGGTTTCAGTGCCGCTGCATCAGGTAGCTGAAGCGGGTCCAGAGTGGCCGTGGTTCCGCTTGACGGGGGTGCTGGTTGCACCACCCCGTTCGAAAGCTCGCAGATGGCTTTCACAAGCCCCTCTGCATCCCTGGTGTTGGCGTCCTGCAGCGCCGCCGCGCACGCTTGCAGCAACTCTCACGTGGCGTCTGGTGTCACGGGGGTGGGGGCAGACTGCACGGGCGAGCCAAGGCTCGCCGTGGCCCTCAGCATATCATCGAACCATGCTGCCGGGCTCCCCTCGCTCCCCTCGGCGATGACCATATGGTCGTCGTCGGAGAAATCAGAGTCTGCTATATCGAGATCCTGTAACTAAACAAGTGGTTAGTCCGGTACATCGGGTGGTCGATAGGGTTTCAGGTCCTGCAAGGAGATTTTTCCCTTAGATCGCCCGCCGAGATCGGATATTTCGTAGACTGCCCGAGAGAGATGCTTCGAAACCATGTACGGTCCTTCGAAGGGTTGCGAGAGCGCGGCCAATACGTGTTGTGCCGCGGATGATAGCGTATGAGCTCGCCGTAAGACAAGATCTCCCACTTTGAACGTACGATCCCGGTGGCGGGCGTTGTACCGAAAAGCTCCGAAAGGCTTCGTCGAGAGCGTAAGCGAAGGCCGTGTGCAAGGTATCCAAGCGGGCCATCCACCCCATCCATTCCTCATTGGGGCGAGGAATGTTTTCGGGATCACCCTCATCCGCGCGTCGTAGCGAGGCAGCGGCCGAGGGTTCGCACCGCAGCTCCCTGCAGGCCACGCCTGCGTTCGCAAACTTTGGTCGTGAACCCTCGGCCGCCGCCTCGCTACGACGCGCGGATAAGGGTGATCCCGAAATCATTCCTCGCCCCTACGAGGAATGGATGAGGCGGATGGCCTGCTTGGATACCTTGCGCACGGCCTTCGCTCACGCTTTCGACAAAGCCTTTCGGAGGCAATCCGAACAGTACAACGCCCGCCACCGGGATTGTACGTTCAAAGTGGGAGATCCCGTCTTACGGCGAGCTCATACGCTATCGTCCGTGGCAGACGAACCTCGCAGCTCCCGTAGGGGGTCTGCCGGACCCCAGATCTCGTACATGGCCGAAGCCATAGCTCTCGTTAAAAGAACCATGCGTTCTTATTCTCGCCAGAGACCCCAGGTCTTAGCTCTCGCAAGGGCCACAGGCCACCGCTCTCGATGAAGGGACCATGAGTTCTCGTGTTCAGCGGAGGCCCTCCGGCCCCGACCCCGTGATCAATCACAAGTTAGAGTGGACATTGGAATAACCAAGGAGTCTAGCTCTCGTAAGGTGGGTCAATAGACCCCCGATCTCATGAAAGGAGGACCCGGTGACGGGAAATCCAGCTCCCGCCACCGGTCAAATAACCGTTGCTCTCGCCAGGGGCCTTTGGGCCCGGATCTCGCTATGCTCTCGCGACTCACCAGAGTTTCACAAGAGGCGGAAGGAAAGTCACCGCTGCAAGCGCCACGGGTACGCTCTCGTCACAGATTACACGATCTGGATCACGCAACGCTCTCGGAACCGCATGGGACGTGAGGAGAATGAGGAGGACCATTGGGTTGATTTTGGGTAAGTCCAGTTCCACTATTATTGTGCCGTCCATGATCGTGTGCGTTTAACATCGGCCATAAGTTGGTCACGATGAAAAATTTTGGTTTGATACACAAACCTTCTCGTGCGAGTGCGAGTACGCATTTAGCAAGCTTTCTCGTCTCCCCAGACTTTAATCATGCTACCGTTAGTAACCTGGGAAGAAAAGTTCCGCCGTAAAAGATTGGCCTTAGAACAGATTTCGAAAAAATAACCTCGCGACACCCTCATCGGCGCAAAGAGTAGTCGATACGAGATGTTGCGCTCCCGAATCCACGACTCGTCATGAGCTACCGTTTGATCCCTACGCCAAAGCCACCCGTAAGGGGTGAGGAGTTGTGACGTGATTTTTCGGAATCACGGCCACAAAGCCAGAAACGCTCTCGCATAAATGTATTGTTCTCCTTTTGCTGCCCGATTCGTTAAGGTAAAGAAAACGTGTTCTCGCCTTGGTCGCGTTCCGAGCACGTGACGAGTGTTTTTGGTATTGATTCGGTTAGGACAAGTTTAGAAAAGATCGCGCGCTCGAATCCGTCGGAAAAATATGTCTCCAGGTAATGAGTTGCCCGACGGAGAAGAGCGCCCGATGAGAAGTCTTGGTGGAATTGTCAAAGGTCTGGCTGCAATGCCGGCGCCCTAGCGTAGAAGGAACCACGAGCTGGAGAGCAGGCGGAGATTGTTACGGGCAATGGCTGGGAAGCATTGCGCCGCGTTAAGTAGAGTAGAGCCTTGCTTTCGCTCGGGTTCCAGGGGAAGCTGTTACCGAGATCCTCAGCACGCTACCGAGGATGATGATTCTCCAATTACGCTTTCGGATACGTAAGAATAGAGGAATAATGAGGCAGCAGCTATCGGTCAGAGAATTTTGATGATTATTCCAAATTCACGACAAGAGTTCAAGTGAGTCGGTCTCCGATCGCCGCCGAGATAAGACCTCGCGCACTCGCTATTGTGTCCGCTTCGTGTTGACGCTCATTCTCGCTCTCTCTCGTTCGCGCTATGGGTAAGTGTGTTTCGATCTCGCTTGTGTGGTATACGAGCGCCTCGCGGCTGTGAGTGTGCCCATCGATTTGACAAGCGCTCTCGCACCATAGTAACGAAGAAATTCGTTTTTGCTTCCGGTGAATATTCCAATGGGATATTCAAGTGCAGTGTGCAGTGAATCGGTACTATGTTCTCGTGTTTCGGCAGAAATAGCTCTCGCAACCCCCTGGAGGAAGAAATATCGTTTAGGCGAGCCATTCGTACGCTACGAGTCCGCTCACGGTCCCGAATTTGAATCAGTTCCCGCGCTACTTACTGACATGCAACTCCAACCCTCTCTACCATAACCCGCATCCTGAACGGCCGCGCATTTCTGCAACCGCTCATCCTCGTTCGTACGTTCCGTCCGTTTGTCCTGTCCCGTTTTGTCCGTGCGGGAATCGAGGTCTTCCCACTCGATTTTTAGTTCAGTCCGATTAACCCACCGGCGAAATAAAAGGTGCATTCGTGGAGTCAAGCCCTTCCCACTCGACTCTCTGTCGTGACCGGTTTGTCAATTTCCGGGGAAATAAAAATTAACTGGCACCCGCTGGCATGTGGAACGCTACGTGCGGGGGTGACGGCCGAAGGTGACGGACCCGGTATCGTTTGATTTCAAAAGAGAAAGAAAATCCGCCACAAATGGCGCCCGACGTGGGACGCGATTTGTGACAGCCGCAGGTGACGGACCCGGTATCGTTCGATTTCAAAAGAGAAAGAAAATCCGTCACAAAGTTTAATAATTTAAGTTTTTCAATTACAGTTCCTTAGTGGTAAATGAATCTGTAATTTTTTTTTGTTTTTCGAAAAAAATTTAGTGAGGCTTTATTCCTGCCATTGTTCTGATGATGTTGTTAAAATTTCATTCAATTCCATCCATTTGTATAAGAGCAAGTTTGGATGGCAATTTCGAGGTGTTAGTGTCGGTATTTAGCCTCCTCTTAACCCAGCTCTCGTCACCTTGCCTTTTAACCTCTTTTCCCTGTTCTCTCCACGTTAACTCATACCATAGACATCAAGTATGGACTACCCATAGAGCGTCACCTGAGAGAAAGAGATAGCGACTAACGGGGGTTAAGTCTTGTCTCTTTCCAACAGTAGCCAATGAGGGAGTCAGAAAGAGATAGCTGTGGCCACCGTTTCGTTCTCTCTTTGTCTATCCTGACGGACACTTTAGGCAATGGCTTCCAGTGTGGATCGCGTAGCCCATACTTTATGTCCTTGACTCATACCACATCGTTATCACATATATGTATAGCTTTTACTTCGAATAATAAAACCTTATTCGTACAACTTATTTTGAGAAGCTTATTTTAACAAACACATCAGTATCAACCTTCCTCATGCATATAACCTTTTATCCATTCCAAACCTCAATCATCTGTCAATCACTTTCGCGTTTCCTTCTCCACAAAAAAGCCCCCCTCAAAATTGATTCATACACTCTATATAATTAACTCAGCAGTCTCCTTCCATCGCCTCCTTGGCACCTTTTCCTGACTTCTCCACACACACCCTTCCATATTGACTCTTACATGTCCTCAAATATCTTTGACTTTTGCAAAAAAAATGTAATCACGTGAACATATATTTAAATATTCCAACACCCTTTCCTGTTTTTCTTTTTTACATTTCTGCGTTTCCTTTAAACTTTATACCGACAAATATTCCAGCACAAATTTTATCCCACCACTTCCCAAGCCTTTCTTTTGCTCGCATTGGTCTTACATCCCCCCCTTCCCCTCTCCCTTCTTCCTACAACACCCAACAATTAACCACGCTTCTCTCATTCCCCATCCCCAAACCCCGTCCATACATGTCCCTTTCAGCGAGTACGCTTTCTCCAGTACAGGTTTCTTTCTTTTTGTCCAATGCACTAAGCTTTCCTATCGGCTCCTCTTGACTCCTCTCCAACCTCTCTTTCTTTGCGCGTGAGCTAGTTCTATTGAATTTCCGATCAAGAATTATCCTATTCGCATTGGTAGTCTAATTATTGATCTAAATATTTTGTCAACAGACATTTACAGAAATATCGAGAATAATGTGTGTCGAGGAATGTAAAAGTTTTTTTGACATTTTTCAGTACTTGACGAAAAAAACCACGTCAGATCTCCTTGAAGTTTGAGTATTGTTAAAAAACGATACATTATACACCATCCTGACGAAATAAAAAAAATCGTTTCACCTCCATCAATTGTGGAATTTTTTAGAAATCCTTTGCTGCAAATGTAGTTCTACATTAGATTGATTCAAAAAAAGCGACAGTCGTTTTAGATTGAAATCCGCTATTAAATACTTTTGGGGAGGTGAAAAGAAATGCCTGTGAAAAGCAGAGCTGCTAATTTTTATATTCAGAGGTCTCTCATCGCGAATTTTTATTGTCCATCAAGAGTCGCAATAGCGACTCGAGACAAGTACATTACCTAACCTTACCGACACGAGGAGCTTCCAGCGGACTCTCTATACAGCAAGGATCTTCCTTATATCTATATTAAAAAATAGATTTTTTCGATTATACTTGAAATATACGGTGTAGAAAATTTTAAAAATACACGTATTGTTCGTTATTTTTTTGTCTTTCCCTCGACATCCAAATGAATGGTACGCGTGTTTGCATATGGAAGATATCGAATTTATATAGTTATTTTCCGAATATTACGACGATCATGGTTTTTCTCCTTCCTCGATTTTTTGCAGAACGAATTCCCACAGCACGAGCCAATCCCAATCGCTGATACAATTTCTGTGCTCAGTGATTGGCTCGTGGTGGGATGATAAAGCGAACCATACAGAAATATATCTTCGCACCATCTAACAGCGGATCAAACAACCAAAATGATGAATGCAGAAACCTACGTACCGACCATCATGTATAACCTAAAAAATAAATATCGATGTAGCTGTCTTCCCGAGCAACTTTATATTTACTATAGTGGAACCTCAGACAACTCAATTCGTCGGGACCGGAAACCTCGCATAATTCAAATTTCCTCTTTATTCTCCTACTCACATTCTTAAAAGCTCATGCGTACTGTTTTCTACCTACCAGCGAAGTTTTCCTCACATTATTAATACGTTTAGGCACATTCATTACTTATGTTAGTAAAATTCATATTTTCCCGAGAATTCATATTTTCGCGAGAAAATTTGACAGGTTGAGGTTATGTTACCCTGTGTAACACACAGTCAAGGTTTGAGGTGGGGAGAAACGGTGATAGGGGAATTTGAGAAATCTGAGGTTGTTGCCATGGTAACGAGTTGAGAAATGCGAGGTTTTGAGTTATGCGGGGTGGAGTTATATGAGGTTCTACTGTAATTACAGTGTCGTTTTATTTTTTTTGTTTATAAAACGTGCTTCGAGTTAATTTATATATATATATATTAGGGTGATGCAAAAAAAATCGATTTCAGAGCTCCATCGAAAAACGATAGTACATTAAAAAAAAGTAATTTTCCCAAAGTATGAGATTAAAAAAAATTTTTAAGATAGTTCTTAAGCGGCTTTTCGGTCTTTTTTGAGATATAATTTTTTTCTCTTAAAAAAGCGGCTTAAGTGTTTAAAAAAAACATTTTTCACTCCAAATTTTCATGTTTTAACAAAACAAAAAAACAGTTACATGATTAATCTTCATTTTTCTGTATTTTTAACTACTGATCATCACCAAAAAAGATAACGAACAGAACGAACAAAATAAGTATGAGGGATGTTACTTTGAAGATCCAACTAAACAATAATTTCTTTTGGTGCTAGACGGATACTTTCCCTAGTAACTTGTCTAACCACTCATTCTAACCGGTTATCTAACCGGAAATCTAACCAGTTTGAATTTGTGAAAATTCTACCGTCTTTCTAACCGGACTTCTAACCGCTACGCGTAATTTTACTCAAGTTAGAATGGTGGTTAGAAACGCGGGTAGAATTTCAATTCCATCTGCTACCAAAATCCAACCATGCCTAACCCACTTTCTAACCGCTCTTTCTAACTACTACGCATAATTTACTCAAGTTAGAATAAGGGTTAGAAAAGAGGTTAGAAATTCAAATTGCAACAAGCTGTCAAAACCTAATCCCCCCTTACCGGCTTTCTAACGACCACGCGTAACCACGAGACGGTTAGAAATTCGAAATAAAATCTGAGCAGTGATTTTACGTACCTGGAACGGTGGTCACCAATTAAAGATGCATGTACCTGTAATTGGCATATTGATGTGGATATTACAGAGTCGATGGTGCGATACACAGTATCGTAAAATCGTAATTTTATGTATTATATTTTTTTTTGTTGCGTAACATTCACGCAATACCAATGTTCACGCAATACAATATTCTTTTTTTTACCACAATATGTTTTATTATCAAATCTAGCGAATATAATACCGAAAATTGAGTCTTGGTATGATCATTTTCCGCGGTTTCTTCATATACGGTCTATGATAATAAATATTTTTCATGTTTTTTTTTAAGTTGAATTAAGATTAATATAATATTAAGATTAAGATATATGACACCACTGTGATGAGCTTTGCTTTTATAATCTCAAGCTGGCAAGACACTGGGTACACTGCAGGCGAATAAACATTTTAAGACGAGTCCTGAATGCGCACTGACGCGGACCACGATCGTTCGAGCGCCACGAAAGTAGTTTATTTTGTCGTCCAATAACTTTGCGAAGACATTCCACAACGACGCATAAAATATCTTTATTTGTTAATAATATATATCTGTTAACAGAAACGTGCTTTCTTATTAAAGGACATTCGCGATACGCCATCATGCCTCGTCTTGGCTAGTCTCCCGTGGTGGCGTCTCCGGGAGTCTAGCCCTTTTCCATCCATTCATGGAAATAGGCTAGACTCCCGGGGACGCCGCTACGGGAGACTAGCCAAGCCCACAGCGCCCTGAAGAACCAAGGCAAGATGGCGAATTGCGAATGTCCTTCAACAAGAAAGCACGTTTCTGTTAACAGATATATATTAATAACAAATAAATATCTTTTATGCGTCGTTGTGGAATGTCTTCGCGAAGTTATTGGACGACAAAATAAACTACTTTCGTGGCGCTCGAACGATCGTGGTGCGTGTCAGTGCGCGTTCAGGACTCGTCTTAAAATGTTTATTCGCCTGCAGTGTAGTATCTTGCCAGCTTGAGATTATAAAAGCAACGCTCATCACAGTAGTGTCATATATCTTAATCTTAATATTATATTAATCTTAATTTAACTTTAAAAAAAAACATGAAAAATATTTATAATCGTAGACCGTATATGAAGAAACCGCGGAAAAATGATCATAGGAAGACTCGATTTTCGGTATTATATTCGCTACATTTGATAATAAAACATATTGTGGTAAAAAAAAAGAATATTGTATTGCGGAAATGTTACGCAACAAAAAAAAATATAATACATATAATTACGATTTTACGATACTGTGCATCGCACCATCGACTTCGTAATATCCACATCAAAATGCCAATTACAGGTACACGCATCTTTAATCGGCGACCACCGTTCCAGGTACGTAAAATCACTGCTCAGATTTTATTTTGAATTTCTAACCGCCTGGTGGTTACGCGTGGTGGTTAGAAAGCCGGTAAGAGGGGGTTAGGTTTTGACAGCTTGTTGCAATTTGAATTTCTAACCTCTTTTCTAACCCCTATTCTAACTTGAGTAAATTATATGCGTAGTAGTTAGAAAGAGTGGTTAGAAAGTGGGTTAGGCATGGTTGGATTTTGGTAGCAGATGGAATTTGAAATTCTAACCGCCTTTCCAACCACTATTCTAACTTCGGTAAAATTACGCGTAGCGGTTAGAAATCCGGTTTGAAAGACAGTAGAATTTTCACAAATTCTAACGGCAAGCAATTCTAACCGTTAGAATGGCGGTTAGACAAGTCAGTAGGGTTTTCCTGTGTTCCTCAACAATTTGAAAAAGATATTGTTTTTGGTCTTCATTTTTTGTGATGAGACCGTTAAAATCTTTCATCAAAGATACTGCGCGCTCGGCCGTATCATTCACAACTTGCATATTTTTGAACGTTGTCAAACAAATATAATCCTGGTTATTTTTCCCAAATTGCAGGATTTATGTCCAAGAAACTGCATGGAAGCTCAAAACTCGTAAATAAATTCAACGATTTCGATGTGATGAAATCTCTCAAGTCTTTCCAATAAAGCAGTTAAAATCGACCTGTGCTGGTTCAGGACAGGTCCTCAAGCAAACCGAGTTGTAGTTAAAATCAACAAACTAAAATTGCTATGTTCAAAAGAGTGATTTCATCACATTGAAATCGTTGAATTTATTTAAGAGTTTTGAGTTGAACGTTCAAAAATTTGCAAGTTGTGAATGATATGAGCGACGGTGCATCTTTGATGAAAATTTTTAACCGTCTCAAAAAATGAAGACCAATAACAATATCTTTTGCAAATTGTTGAGGAACACAGGAAAAAGTATCCGCCTAGCACCAAAAGAAATTATTATTCAGCTGGATCTTCAAAGTAATATCTCTCTCACTTATTCTGATCGTTCTGTTTATTATCTTTTTTGTGATAATCTGTAGTTATAAATACAGAAAAATAAAAACTAATCATTTAAGGTAGTTGAGTCGCTACAAAACTTGTTAATGTTAATTGTTCAATAAATAGCTTCTTAATCGTCGTGAAATTTTTACACCACCTCCTGAATACTTCATCTAAAAAGATACCAAATTTTCCAGAATTCTATCATCATAACTTCAACCTCCTTAAGGGTTCAAATAAAAAATGATGAGAACATTTTGAAAATTTGGTATGTTTTCGTATGAAGTATTTAAGAGGTCGCGTAAAAATTTCACGACGATTAGGAAGCTCGTTATTAAAAAATTAACATTTTGTTAAGAATAATTTTTTAAACAAATTTTAAAAAAATTTATCAATAAACTTTGTTTTGTTTCCGTTGCTTTCAGTGTATTGTAGATATTAACAAATTGAGAGGTAAACAAAAAAACTTATCGCAAAGTTATATCAGTTTCCATGAAACTACATTTAATTTGTTAATATTCGATAACGAGCTTCCTAATCGTCTTGAAATTTGTCCTGACTACTTTATTAATGAATATTTCTCGTTACTAATAATCTCAGATTTTTGTCATCATTTTGCCCTAACGACTCAACTACCTTAAACTGGTTTTTTTTGGCTTTGTTGAAACATAATTAGCAGCGATAAAGGTTTTTCTAAAAATACTTACACCGTTTTTTTTGGAAGAAAAAAATGTTCTCTAAAGAAAAACGAAAAGCCGCTTGAGAAATATCTAAAAAAAATTTTTTTTATCTCAAATTTTGGGAACATTATTTTTTTTTGATGTACTAACGTTTTTCGATGGAGCTCCGAAAAAACAAAAATATTAGTTTTTTTTGCATCACCCTAATATGTATATATATATCGTCGCATTCGTTTCAGTTTATTTTCATACATTATTTTAAAAAATACTTTAAATTCAACGGTGGTTTGACAACACTCATTGTAAATAGAAATGATTTGGTTACAAAACGTGCATCGAGTTAATATGTATGGGTCATTCCACCAATTCTTGACTAAAATTGTGCCGGGGGGTCTGAACTCTGCATAACAAAAATTTTTATTGAAAAGTGCATAACAAAGAGAGCTTTCATGATTTTTTTCAGATTTTTTCGTCGAACCCTTCCGAAGATACAGTAGATCGAAAATTGCAAGATTTGCAATTATTGACTTTAGATATTAAAAATATCAGCCACTTGTAAAATTTCTAAAAATATATTAAATATTGGATTTTATGTAAAAAAAGCTCAGCTTTCTGAAAAAAATATTTTCAATTTCCTCCAGTGTCAGGAAAACCCCGAAAAATGAGGTCAAAAAGTAAAATACGCTTTTTCGACCAATGTATCATTTTTAATATTTTTTAAACTATTTTTTTCGAAAAGTTGAGACTTTTTTCCACCGGAAAGGTATGTTTTGATTGTGGGATTATTTAAAAATAAACCACAGCAAAATAAATTTTAAAGTTTCGTGATGAATTGCCGATCTGTATTGTGCTGCTGTTACGGTCGTCGCACGAACTATCGAATCAAGTTTGAAAATTTCTGTACATAGCATTATATTCAGCTATTATGTAGTGTTCAAAGTGTGAAGTGGGTAAGAAATTAAAATTATTATACAAAAGCGACATAAGAAGGATCAAATCTTTATTATTTATACTCTTCTTGTCACTGTTGACAGAGAAACATTTCTTACAATAGCAGAATCATGATTCTCGGCATCAGGGATAATACAATGCATAAAATGCGTGTTTTTTACAGCCACAGCATTAGCAAATCTTGTCATTAGCTGTGCTGCGCATACTTCGTATTTCTCATTTGACATAGAAGTGAAATCAATATTTTTAAATGACTCACTTGCCCAGTCATACAATGCCAAGGATGATAAAATTTCGTTTCTCGTGCCCATTTGAAGAGATGCCCTTGCAGCGAGACGCTTGATCGTGCCTGCTAATCCATCACATGGTCCTTTTCCATGGGCTGTAGCAAAGAAATGCCATTCAGCCTTTAGTTCAAAGTCATTTACATGGTAGCACAAATTGATTAATGCCAATTCGTCTTCGTCTTCCAACAAATTAATATATTTTTCGAATGAAGCACCACAACAGTTCAAGAACAGAAAAATATGATTTTTGGATGGAGCACCACAACAGTTCAAGAACAAATCGGCATTCATCAATTTGTGCTACCACGTAAATGACTTTGGGCTAAAGGCTGAATGGCATTTCTTTGCTACAGCCCATGGAAAAGGACCATGTGATGGGTTAGCAGACACGATCAAGCGTCTCGCTGCAAGGGCATCTCTTCAAATGGGCACGAAAAACGAAATTTTATCATAATTGGCATTGTATGACTGGGCACGTGAGTCATTTACAAATATTGATTTCACTTTCATTTCAAATGAGGAATACGAAGTACGCGCAGCACAGCTAAAGTCAAGATTTGCTAATGCTGTGGCTGTAAAAAAGACGCAATCTAGGCATTGTATTATCCCTGATGCCGAGAATCATGGTTCTGCTATTGTAAGAAATGTTTCTCTGTCAACAGTGACAAGAAGAGTATAAATAATAAAGATTTGATCCTTCTTATGTCGCTTTTGGATAATAATTTTAATTTCTTACCCACTTCACACTTTGAACATATATATTCACTACATAATAGCTGAATATAATGCTATGTACAGAAATTTTCAAACTTGATTCGATAGTTCGTGCGACGACCGTAACAGCAGCACAATACAGATCGGCAATTCATCACGAAACTTTAAAATTTATTTTGCTGTGGTTTATTTTTAAATAATCCCACAATCGAAACATACCTTTCCCGTGGAAAAAAGTCTCAACTTTTCGAAAAAAATAGTTTAAAAAATATTAAAAATGATACATTGGTCGAAAAAGCGTATTTTACTTTTTGACCTCATTTTTCGGGGTTTTCCTGACACTGGAGGAAATTGAAAATATTTTTTTCAGAAAGCTGAGCTTTTTTTACATAAAATCCAATATTTAATATATTTTTAGAAATTTTACAAGTGGCTGATATTTTTAATATCTAAAGTCAATAATTGCAAATCTTGCAATTTTCGATCTACTGTATCTTTGGAAGGGTTCGACGAAAAAATCTGAAAAAAATCATGAAAGCTCTCTTTGTTATGTACTTTTCAATAAAATTTCTCGTTATGCAGAGTTCAGACCCCCTGGCACAATTTTAGTCAAGAATTGGTGGAATGACCCGTATATATCACATTTGTTTGAATTGATCTTGAATATTTGAAAACTTAAAAAAAATAAAAATAATATGTGCTCAATAAAAATTCAAAAACCATATTTACAGTTTGTATAGAAAAAATTGGTGTCGTGATTTGTGCTGCCGGAAAATAATAATTTATATGTACTTGAAGATTCGAATGTTCCCTTGAACAAAGAAAATTATAAATTTATTCACTCAACGCAAAATTAAAAGGGTTTACCAATTCTTGGTAAATTATTCTTCTCAATTATGGAAGGCAGTCTAAGAATTGTTTGCCAAGGACTTCCGGAGACTTTCAATTTTTATTAATGTAACATGTTCGTCGTTTTTTCAGAAATATTTATTTAGAATTTATTGTGATCTGTCAAAAAATGTATTTAGAAATCATTATGATCTGTCGAAAAAATTTTATATCATACAGTTTAATACCATACTTGATACTATTAATATAAATCTTAGTATTTATAATATTTTGTTTGCTGCGCACCGGTCAGAATTCTATTCATAATGAGGTTTATAATTTTTTTATTTATCGACGGAAGATTTTGTATCCAGAATCCAATTCGTGATGTTAGTTGAACTATTTGTTGAATTATTTTGTTCACTGCGACATGGACAAGATTCTATTCATAATGAGTCTTATGATTTTTTTATTCATCGTTGGTAGATTTTGTATACAGGATTTAATTTGTGGTGTTAGTTGAAGAAAAAAAGTTATGAACCTCAGTATTAATAGCATTTTGTCCACTACATAATGAAGGGAATTCTATTCATATTGAGGTTTATGATTTTCTCTCTCATCGATGGACGTTTTCGTTTTAAATATAAATTGTGTATTGCATTGGACAAACAAATTATTATCATTATATGAAAATTATATATTTAAATGAAATTATCAATAATATTATACTAAATACATCTTTGTGGATTATTGCGGATAATACTAGCTCCACAAAACAGGCTGGCCGTGAAACGCCAAAGCTGCATACATGGTTTTTTTCTTCTTAAAACCAATAAATGATATAGCGGGAATTAAGGTCAGGATTAGGTAAAGACTATCGGTTATGAGGTATATGATTTATTATCATTCATGGTAATTGATGAGAAAACCAAGAATCTCAGATTTCATAGCATTTCGTTTGCTGCGCACCGGTAAAAATTTTATCAATAATGAGGCTTGTGATTTTTTAACTCATCGATGGGAGTTTTTGTATCCAAAATATGATTTGTGGAGTTGGGTGGAGAAAAATAATAATGAACCTTAGTATAAATAGCATTTTATTCACTGCACAATGAAGAAAATTCCATCTATATTGAGATTTATGATTCGTTCTCTCATCGATGAATGATTTTGTGCCTAAAATATAATTTTTGCAGTCCATTGAACAAGCGAAGTTATGAACTAAGTATATAAAAATAATATAATTACATGAAATTATAAATAATATTAAATTATATAATCAAATAAAATAATAAATTATGTATAGTTGAAAAACCGAATGGAAACACTTTGCAAAAAGTCGACAAATCACCCCCAACAACACCAAAAATGGTGTACAAAAATTGGAGACAAGTACATTTACGAAAGTATCTCTAATTCAATCTTCTTACAAAAAGTTGTGAAATAAATAGACATGAAACTCATAACACGCATTGTTAAGCACATGTAGTTTCCAAATGTAACGTTAACTGTGTAATCATGATTTTTAGGGGTGGAGTCAAAATAAAAAAATTCGAAAAAATCTTGACGGTAAAAATTTAAGAAATAGTGAAATCAAGTGCAATTGTTAACAAAGGGAAATTATCAATGAAAAAAATAATCAAAAAAATAAAAAGTACTTGGCGAGTTTTTTCACTGGGCATACCTGGTTTTCACCTGTTAACTAAAAACCCGTTTTGACTGATTATCCGTTAAAAACGAACTCGCCAAGTACTGTTAATTTTTTTGATCATTTTTTTCATTGATAATTTCCCTTTGTTAACAATTTTCACTTGATTTCACTATTTCTTAAATTTTTACTGTCAAGATTTTTTCGAATTTTTTTATTTTGACTCCACCCCTAAAAATCATGATTACACAGTCAACGTTACATTTGGAAACTACATGTGCTTGGCAATGTGTGTTGTGAGTTTCATGTCTATTTATTTCACAACTTTTTGTAAGAAGACTGAATTAGAGATACTTTCGTAAATATACTTGTCTCCAATTTTTGGTGTTTTTGGGGGTGAAGTGAGATACGATTCGGGAATCTCACCATCAGCAGTTGTTGAGAACACAGGAGCAACTTCATTACTTCGTTGGAAGTTGAGTCGGTGGCGATCCATTCCTGGTTCTAATGTAAATAGTAACTGTAATTCACCAGGAGATTGCATATCGTTAGAATGATGTCCTTGTCGTTGGGCTTCCAGCTCTTCGCCCATCATCTGACATGATTGAGCGAAGATGTTATTGTCACGCATAATACGATCAATTGTTCCAAGTAGACCGCGATCAACTATAAACAGCTGGCCGTAGCTTGGTAGTTCGCTGGGAGCTGGGTACAATGACGCATTTACTTGATAATAGATTTGGCCCTGTATCTTGAAGCAATATGGTCTCGGGCGTCTTCCTTCGAAGTTTATCAAGTTAGCGTTGAAGGATGCAAATGAAAATGAAGCATTGTAATTACGAATACGTTCAAAAAATATGTTAGATTTATCATGTGTGCCATTAAATAAGGAATTTAATTCTTTTGGCATAGCCGGTAATAGCTCAATGTGAACTTTACCGTGACTGCAGCAATCATGGAATAAATTTCGCATGTTGGATACTTTTTCGGACACGAAAGGTGCAGCATTACAATGCACACGGAGGTTGGTCATACTATCTCCATAATGTTTGTGAAGATTGTCGATCGGTCTCGCAGGAAATCGGTTCCTTTCTTCATTACGTATTTGTCGCAAACGGCGTTGTCGTTCCACATTATTTAACCTGCTGTTTTTTTGTTCATGATTGTTTAACAGCTGGGAGCTCAACGATGCATTCATGTGGTACCACTTCTGCTCTGAGTGTTTGTTTGGGCGGGTTATCTACTATCTTCATATCTTCTGGTAATTCATCAATTATTTTAGAATGCACGACCAATACGCTCTCAGCTTGTGTGTCGGTGAGATTTGGGGGTTCTTGTGATTCTGCAACGACTCTATTTTGCTGCACTACTAACACTGGTACGTCTTCTGATTGTTTCTCAAACAGGTTCAAAAGTTGTTGATTTTGAATATTCTGTATGGTAGGTTTTAATTGACTACGTCGATAACGCTGCATATCACAATTGTTTTCTCTTTTAACACGTTGGAATTTAATTTCGGCTTCGAGTTACCTTTCGTCGTCTCACGATGCACGTTGATTTGATATTTAAGCTTTATTTCATTCAGATGAAAAACAGAAGTCTTCTTTATTTAGGTATTCAACAAATGTTTCGCATTCTGCGGAAAATTCTGGCAAATTGATAATATTCAGCTCTGTTTTATAATCATTATGGTTCTAGTTTATATTTAAGTCGGTTCAGTTTGATTGAGTTTAGTTCAATTCAGTTCGGTTCAATTCATTTCAATTCGGTTCAATTCATTTCAGTTCGGTTCAATTCAGTTTACGTCAGTTGAATTCAATTAGTTTAAATTCAGTTCAATTCAATTCAATCGACATCAATTATCATCATCACCATCATCATCATCTCGTCAGCAATCCCTGGTCACCTGAAATACAAAAATGCATTTGTGAGTAACAGACAGAAAACCACTTTGAAGCCTCTGCTTTAAAAAACATTGTTGAAAAAATATTTTCACGCTTTTAAAAATAATATCATCTGTCAATTAAAAAAATAACAAAATTTGAACATTTTTTCAAAAATTTGCGTCTCCGCTACGCGCATTGACAATTTTTTTCGGAAAACTGCTTCAGCAGTCTCAAAGGACATTTTATTCGCTTTAATTTGACGGGTGGGAAACTGACATTAGCATACCACTGACATTAGCCCCTTCTCCTGGTGGCCCGAGGTCGCAAACACGGAACTTTATCGAAATCCTGTTGTTGACACAGAGAAATTTGGTATCATGAATCCACATTCTGTCTCGGGTTAAATTGGCCTGAAATTTGGCACTTAAAGGGGGGAAGTGGGTCACCGATTACGTATCTGAGCTGTAAATTTACAAATTCAAAATTGCGTAATAAAATGAAAATTCGGTATTCAGGGGTTGGTATGGGTCGAGGAAACATGCGGAAAGAGGCAAATGCGGGTTGTTGTCTTTGGCACATTGTTTCAGCATATTCTCAACTCAAAAATCCGCAGATGTCTGGACCCTTTACTGTTGTTTTTTATGCTGTTCCACCATATTTAATTAAAAAAAAATTTAATCGTTTTTTACAATAACGCTTTTTACAATCGCACACTTTTTTTAAAATCGCTTTTTACAATATCAAATTTTTTTTAGGAAGGAAAAAATAGGAAGTTTTTTACCCCCTCTATGACCTTTTAAAGTGCAGAATACCTTTTTTTACTCAAATGAGAATAACGGAGTTTAAAAAAATCGTAGAGAGGGACTCACCAGTCAAATTAAAGTTGAAAATATGTTTTTGGAGACTGCTGAAGCAGATTTTCCTAAAAAAAATTCTCACGGTACGCAGCGCAAATCCAAAGTTGGAAAAAATTTGCATATTTTTTTATTTATTTGACAGACGATAATATTATTTCAAAAAGCGTAAGAACATTTTTTTCACAGCGTTTTAAGTAGAGGATTGTCACTTCAAAATGGTTTTATTTCTCCGACCATTTTTGACCCAAATAAAGCCGTTCAAAAATGACCTAAATTTCGAAGTACAAAGAAGTGATTCTTTAATTTTGGCGCTTATTGTTAGTATACTTAATTATCATTCGGAAAATTTGTTGTCAACTCATATAAAAAATATGTAGAATGGTTTTAATTTTCGAGATTTCAATTTTTGTTATACCAAAAATTATTCATGGTATTATATAACTATTGAAAAAACAACTTTTGTCAAAACTTCAAATTATAACTTAGGCCAGGAATCAATTTTTATAATTATCTTTGTCTATTTATTCACAAAAAAACGATTTATTGTATAAACGAAAACATTATAAAAACATAATATTTTGGTCTTCGAAGTGCTTTTAAATACAATTTGTTTTTCTAGTTAAATGATCTCGAGTTAAATGAACTTGGGTCATTCCATGTCAAATCGACCAAGAGTTGGAAACCTCAATTTCGATCAATTTGGTCAGAAGTTTCCGTTTTCAATAAAACGGAGTTCTACAAGAGGAAAAAAATTTAAAAACTTTTTTTCAAAAGTTATTAAAAATTTGAAATTTCACAATTTTTCAAATATCTCGAAAACTATTGTAGTTACGAAAAATCGTTTTGAATTGAAGAGTATACTTCGGGCTACGAAAAAAAATATTCCGAAAAAAAAATTTGAAAAATGATGAATTTGGAGTATTTTGAATTTTCAAAAACCGTGAAAATCCAAGTTCCATATTTTATTTTTGGTTCAATTTTTTAAATATAATACCTTGTACTGATTTTAAAATCTTCTGAAATTTTCGGAGAGGTGTTTTTTTCCTTTCAAAAATTCAAATTTTTAATTATTAAAAATCGTGCAAGTCCATGATCAACATTAAATTTTCGGTTCAATTTTTGTTATATAATACCTTGTACTGATCTTAAAAGATCCTGAAATTTTCAGGATGGTTTGTTTTTATTTAAAAAATTTAAATTATTGAATTTGAGGAAATTTTTTTTTTTAAATTGTCATTAGTTGACATTTTTACTGCTCAAAATTACAGAATCACATGATTGCTCAACTTTACTTGACTTAGAGGAGAAACAAAAAAAAAATTTTTTTACCAAAATTCCAAAATTTGTATTTTTTAAACAAAAATACACCATCTCGAAAATTTCAGGATCTTTTAAGATCAGTACAAGTTATTATTTTAAACAAATTTAACAAAAAATTTAATGTTGATCGTGGACGATTTGTACGATTTTAAAAAATTCAAAACTTTATATTTTTGAAAGAAAAAAAAACACCTCTCTGAAAATTTCAGGATCTTTTAAGATCAGTATAAGGTATTATATAAAGACAAATGAACCAAAAATAAAATATGGAACTTGGATTTTCACGATTTTTGAAAATTCAAAATTCTCCAAATTTGAAAAATAAACTTGAAAAATTTGAAAAATTTTGAAATTTTTAATTTTCAATAACTTTTGAAAAAAACAATTTTATTTTTTTTCCCTTGGTAGAACTTTGTTTTATTGAAAACTCAAACTTCTGTCCAAATTTCATCGAAATTGAGAGGAGTAGATTCCAACTCTTGGTCGATTTGGCATAAAAATGACCCACTTAAAATATTTTGTTCATAAAAAACCCATCTTTGATTTGCTAGTCATATTTTTACATCTTATTTCTTAATATATTTGCAGACTACAAAAAATAGCTCGATTTGCATTCAATCGCTGTAAATATTTTTTGGACTTATAAATATTTAAAAATATAGCCGTGTGCATTTTGACTGTGTTTAAGAAAAATGAAACAAATATTGCTTTTGTAAAGAAATTTCACCTCTTACTTTTTTAAATGTTTCTATTGTATATTAAGCCTTGGTGATTTCTGCTTATTCTTTATTGGAGACGTCGGCTTTGAGAAGGAAATGCGCCAGATCGAAAAAATGACAGGCAGGCAAAACTTCTTCACCTGGATCTTTCGAAGGCTAAACAGAACAGATTTACAACTCGTCACAATATAGAAAGGCTAAGAAAATCTTTCAACTATTATATTTTACTGTATTTTTCACGCAGAATACGAATAATAAGAAAATATTAAACACTGCGTTTAGAGAAACATAATAAATACATAACCAGAGATGTGATAAAGGAGTTACTGCAAAATTAATTTGCCAAATTTATGCTTACTTTTTTAAAAAAATAACGTCAAATTTTGTAAGCTCGTCGTTGTGAGAAACTATATTTCTTCGTACGAAGTGAAGAAATGAATATTTGTACGACACTTCGGTTTCTTCTTCGTATCTTCGTCTGTCAATGATTAGTTTATCGATAGAACGAATGATTCCATACGTTGTAATTAAGTCGGCCGCTTCGAATCGCAAACGTTATAATGAAATATTGGAACTTTGAACATAGGTAAGAATGGAGAAACAGTTGAAACCTCATACATATCCAGTATAAACTTGGAATATGTATGAATCGAATGTGGATGTTTTTGAATAGTGGCTAAGAAGTCGAAATTCAGAATTTTTTTTTTATCTCATCCTTTTAATGAGAAACTTTTCAACTAATTACAAAAATATCACTTATAACTTATTTTTGTTAAAAGCTCAAAAAATGCATGCAAAAACGACCCTCATTCTTCTCTTCTTCGTTTTCTTTTCATTCACTCTTGGCCCGTCGACCTGGTCTACATAAATTATGGAGAAAATAGACCTGGACCACGAAAATTAACCTAAAGATCGAAAACGATTGAGGAATAAGCATGGACAGAGTAAACCATGGAGCAATCGACTTAGACCACGAAAATCAGCGAGACATCGATCGGGACAACAAAAAATACAATGCAGACGACCTGGTGAACAAAAGCCACGACCCATCGAGCTGACCACTTGACTTAAATAAATAACCAATCAACTTGTTTAGAAAAAAAACCTGCAAATTGAAATTTGCACATTGCTTCCTCATCTTTATCCATTGTTCACATAGCTTCCTCTAACACACAGTTATGGCGATCAAATTTGGCTTCCTCATAAAGGAAGCTTTGTTAACTATTGAAAAATATTAGTAATCAATGTGCAAATTCGATCGATTTTCGCCAAATTTGATAGCGAATAATATTGATAGCTATACTCTTCACAAAATTACACGCTTCTTTTATAAAAATTAAAAATTTGATAAGAATTTAATCATTCGATCGATGTTCACCAAATTTAATAACGAACATCCTCGATAGCTATATTAGCTCCTCTAAAGTTTCAGTGCAATATCTTAAAAATTGCACAAGTTAGAGCGTTTACGATATTTTTCAAAATATGTAAAATTTCATAAAATTTTAATCCCTCGAGGGATTTTTGCCAAATTTGATAGTGAACAACCTTGATAGCTATATTAGCTCTGTGCAAAGATTCAGTACAACAATGTCTTAAAAAATTGCACAAGTTAGAGCGTTTAGGTCATTTTTCAAAAAATTCAAAATTTCATAAAATTCTAATCCCTCGATGGATTTTCGCCAAATTCAATACCAAACAACCTCAATAGCTATACTAATTCTGTACAAAGTTTGAGTGCAATATCTTGAAAATTGCAGAAGTTAGAGCGTTCACGCTATTCTTGCAAAAACGAAAAAAGTCGATAAAATCTGAACACCCGTTATAATTAGAACAAATTTTTTTTCATCATGAAGAGAAATTCGTGCTTGACAAGTTAGCCAAATTTTATCAAAGCGTTTTCGAGTTATTAATTATCACCCCCAAAAACACCAAAAATAGTGTACAAAAATTGGAGACAAGCACATTTACGAAAGTATTTCTAGTTCAGTCTTCTTACAAAAAGTTGTGGAATAAATAGACATGAAACTCACAACACGCATTGCCAAGCACATGTAGTTTCCCAATGTAACGTTAACTGTGCAATCATGATTTTTAGGGACGGAATCGAAATAAAAAACTTCAAAAAATGTAAACAATAAAAATTTAAAAAATAGTGAAATGAAGTGAACATTATTAACAAAGAGAAATTATCAATGAAAAAAATAATCACAAAAATAAAAAGTACTTTGCGAGTTCGTTTTTAACGGACTCACAGGAAAGCACACAAGGAAATTCGCCAAGTACTTTTTTTTTTTATTATTTTTTCGGTCAAATTTTCAATTTCAGCAAGGTAAAGCGACTGCAAAAAGACCCGTTTTTCATGGTCGCTTTTAAACGACTTGGTTTGTTAGGGCAGCTGAAAAAAATACATAAATACGCCTTTAAAAAAAAATTCAAAATATACACGCCACGCCGGAAATATCGTGACTCATCAAACTTTTAACGAAAAAACTTCATTATTTATTGTATTTCATACAATAACTATCATTGGGCATACACTCAGTCAAAAAATTAAAGAAACAGCAAAATTTTCGAGATTTTTCAGCGATTTTCCAAAGACTGTAACTTTGCTAATTTTTGTCGTAAAACATTTTCAAAAAAAGAATTTTGAAGCTTGAATCTTCTAGTTTTGGAATCTCAAGTCAAAAAAATTTTGTGGGCATCACCCTCGACGCAGTCGAAAGAAATATCACGGTAAAAATTTTCTCGAAATTTTTGCTTTTTTCAAAACAGTCGATGGGCCCCAAAAAATTTTTCCGGGCTTAACCAATCTATGGATCGTTTAGCTGAATTCTTTGGCTTCAATTTGCTTTTTTTATTTTGGTTTAAGACCATTTTTCGCTGAGATATCGGCGATTGAACAAAAAATTGTCTTTTTTTTTTAAATCTTGGATATCTCTGGAACTAATGATCGTTACAGACGTCCCTAAAGTTAGCACTGCCACATGAGCATAATCGCTTCTAACTATGATGGGAATTTTATGCTCTTTTTATGCTAATTATTTGCTCTATTCCCGATTTTTATGCTCTTATCGTTTTTGAGAAAACCGTGGCTGTGCCAGCTTTAACAAAAGCTAGCACAGCCACATGTGAAATTTTTTTTAAATTTTTTTTTCAATTGCACGAGAATTTTATGCTCTTTTTATGCTTTCCGAATATGTCATTGGAAATTCCATCCGAACAACCCTTCATAAAAAAACCACCCTTATCAATCGGAGCGTCAAGAAAGAAGTCAAAATTAGCGATGAAATCAGATTTAAATAACCGTTTTCAGATACTCGAACTATATGCTCTTAAGATATCGTATGTCCAATTTTATTGCTGCATCCCTTCTGACTAAAACTACCCTTATCGCTCAAAGGCTCAAGATAGAACGTATCGAAATAAACAGCACGATCGAATTTAAATAATCGTTTTTGAAAACTCGAATTATATGCTCTTAAGGTATCTTATATCCAATTTTTATGCTGCAACCCTTCTGATAAAAACTACCCTTATCGCTAAAAGCCTCAAGAGGGAACGTATCAAAATAAACAGCACGATCAGATTTGAATAATCGTTTCTGAATACTCTAATTATATGCTTCTTAGATATCCTGTATTTAAGTTTTATGCTGGACCCCTTCTGATAAAAACTACCCTTATCGTTCGAAGGCTCAAGATAGAACGTAACGAAATAAACAGCACAATCGAATTTGAATAATCGTTTTCGAATACATGAATTATATGCTTTTCAGATGTCTCGTATTTAATTTTTATGCTGCATCCCTTCTGATAAAAAACTACCCTTATCGCTTAACGGCTCAAGAAAGAACGTATCGAAATAAACAGCACAATCAGATTTTAATAATCGTTTTCGAATACTCGAATTATATGCTCTTTAGATATCTTATATCCGATTTTTATGCTGCATCCCTTCTGATGAAAAACTACCCTTATCGCTGAAAGGCTCAAGAAAGAACGTATAGAAATTAACAGCACAATCAGATTTGAATGATTGTTTTCGAATATTCAAAGCATATGCTCTTGAGATATTTTGTGTCCAATTTTAATGCTGCATCCCTTATGTTAAAAAACTACCCTTATCGATCAAAGGCTCAGGAGAGAAAGTATCGAAATAAACAGCACAATCAGATTTGAATAATCGTTTTCGAATACTCGAAGTATATACTCTTGAGATGTGTTGTGTCCAATTTTTATGCTGCATCCATTTTGATAAAAACTACCCTTATCGCTCAAAGGCTCAAGATAGAACGTATCGAAATAAACAGCACAATCGAATTTAAATGACCGTTTTAGAATACACGAAATATATGCTCTTCAGATATCTCGTATTTAATTTTTATGCTGCATCCCTTCTGATAAAAAACTACCCTTATCGCTTAACGGCTCAAGAAAGAATGTATCGAAATAAACAGCACAATCAGATTTAAATAATCGTTTTCGAATACTCGAATTATATGCTCTTGAGATATCTTATATCCAATTTTTATGCTGCATCCCTTCTGATGAAAAACAACCCTTAACGCTGAGAGGCTCATGAGAGAACGTATAGAAATTAACAGCACAATCAGATTTAAATGATCGTTTTCGAATATTCGAAGTATATGCTCTTGAGATATTTTGTGTCCAATTTTTATGCTGCATCCCTTATGTTAAAAAACTACCCTTATCGATCAAAGGCTCAGGAGAGAAAGTATCGAAAAAAACAGCACAATTAGATTTAAATAATCGTTTTCGAATACTCGAAGTATATACTCTTGAGATGTCTTGTGTCCAATTTTTATGCTGCATCCCTTCTGTTAAAAAACTACCCCTATTAATCAAAGGCTCAAGAGAAAAAGTATCGAAATAAACAGCACAATCAGATTTCAATAATCGTTTTCGAATACTCGAATTATATGCTCTTTAGATATCTTATATCCAATTTTTATGCTGCATCCCTTCTGATGAAAAACTACCCTTATCGCTGAAAGGCTCAAGAAAGAACGTATAGAAATTAACAGCACAATCAGATTTAAATTATCGTTTTCGAATATTCGGAGTATATGCTCTTGTGATATTTTGTGTCCAATTTTTATGCTGCATCCCTTATGTTAAAAAACTACCCTTATCGATCGAAGGCTCAGGAGAGAAAGTATCGAGATAAACAGCACAATCAGATTTAAATAATCGTTTTCAGATACTCGAAATATATACTCTTGAGATGTCATGTGTCCAATTTTTATGCTGCATCCCTTCTGATGAAAAACTACCCTTATCGCTGAAAGGCTCAGGTGAGAACGTATAGAAATTAACGGCACAATCAGATTTGAATTATCGTTTCGGAATATTCGGGGTATATGCTCTTGAGATATTTTGTGTCCAATTTTTATGCTGCATCCCTTCTGTTAAAAAACTACCCTTATCGCTGAAAGACTCGAGAAAGAACGTATCGAAATAAACAGCACAATCGGATTTAAATAATCGTTTTCGAATACACGAATTATATGCTTTTTAGATATCTCGTATTTGATTTTTATGCTGCATCCCTTCTGATAAAAAACTACCCTTATCGCTTAACGGCTCAAGAGAGAACGTATCGAAATTAATAGCACAATCAGATTTTAATAATCGTTTTCGAATACACGAATTATATGCTCTTTAGATATCTTATATCCAATTTTTATGCTGCATCCCTTCTGATGAAGAACTACCCTTATCGCTGAAAGGCTCCAGAGAGAACGTATAGAAATTAACAGCACAATCAGATTTGAATTATCGTTTTCAAATATTTGGGGCATATGCTCTTGAGATATTTTGTGTCCAATTTTTATGCTGCATCCCTTATGTTAAAAAAATACCCTTATCGATCAAAGGCTCAGGAAAGAAAGTATCGAAATAAACAGCACAATCAGATTTCAATAATCGTATTCAGAAACTCGAAATATATACTCTTGAGATGTCATGTGTCCAATTTTTATGCTGCATCTCTTCTGATGAAAAACTACCCTTATCGCTGAAAGGCTCAGGTGAGAACGTATAGAAATTAACAGCACAAACAGATTTGAATTATCGTTTTCGAATATTCGGGGTATATGCTCTTGAGATATTTTGTGTCCAATTTTTATGCTGCATCCCTTCTGTTAAAAAACTACCCTTGTCGCTGAAAGACTCAAGAGAGAACGTATCGAAATAAACAGCACAATCGAATTTAAATAATCGTTTTCGAATACACGAAATATATGCTTTTCGGATATCTCGTATTTAAATTTTATGCAGCATCTTTTCTGATGAAAAACTACCCTTATCGCTGAAAGGCTCAAGAGAGAACATATAGAAATTAACAGCACAGTCAGATTTAAATGATTGTTTTCGAATATTCAAAGCATATGCTCTTGAGATATTTTGTGTCCAATTTTTATGCTGCAACCCTTATGTTGAAAAACTACCCTTATCGATCAAAGGCTCAGGAGAGAAAGTATCGAAATAAACAGCACAATCAGATTTCAACAATCGTTTTCGAATACTCGAATTATATGCTCTTTAGACATCTTATATCCAATTTTTATGCTGCATCCCTTCTGTCAAAAAACTACCCTTATCGCTGAAAGGCTCAAGAAAGAACGTATCGAAATAAACAGCACAATCAGATTTAAACAATCGTTTCTGAATACTCTAATTATATGCTTCTTAGATATCGTGTATTTAATTTTTATGCTGGACCCCTTCTGATAAAAACTACCCTAATCGCTCAAAGGCTCAAGATGGAACGTATCGAAATAAACAGCACAATCGAATTTAAATAATCGTTTTCGAATACACGAAATATGTGCTTTTCAGATATCTCGTATTTAATTTTTATGCTGAATCCCTTCTGATGAAAAACAACCCTTATCGCTGAAAGGCTCATGAGAGAACGTATAGAAATTAACAGCACAATCGGATTTAAATAATCGTTTTCGCATACGAGAATTATATGCTTTTTAGATATCTCGTATTTAATTTTTATGCTGCATCCCTTCTGATAAAAAACTACCCTTATCGCTTAACGGCTCAAGAAAGAACGTATCGAAATTAATAGCACAATCAGATTTTAATAATCGTTTTCGAATACACGAATTATATGCTCTTTAGATATCTTATATCCAATTTTTATGCTGCATATCTTCTGATGAAGAACTACCCTTATCGCTGAAAGGCTCCAGAGAGAACGTATAGAATTTAACAGCACAATCAGATTTGAATTATCGATTTCGAATATTTGGGGTATATGCTCTTGAGATATTTTATGTCCAATTTTTATGCTGCATCCCTCATGTTAAAAAACTACCCTTATCGATCGAAGGCTCAGGAGAGAAAGTATCAAAATAAACAGTACAATCAGATTTGAATAATCGTTTTCGAATACTCGAAGTATATACTCTTGAGATGTCTTGTGTTCAATTTTTATGCTGCATCCATTTTGATAAAAACTACCCTTATCGCTCAAAGGCTCAAGATAGAACGTATCGAAATAAACAGCACAATCGAATTTAAATAACCGTTTTAGAATACACGAAATATATGCTCTTTGGATATCTCGTATTTAATTTTTATGCTGCACCCCTTCTGATAAAAAACCACCCTTATCGCTTAACGGCTCAGGAAAGAACGTATCGAAATAAACAGCACAATCAGATTTTAATAATCGTTTTCGAATACTCGAATTATATGCTCTTTAGATATGTTATATCCAATTTTCATGCTGCATCCTTTCTGATGAAAAACGACCCTTATCGCTGGAAGGCTCATGAGAGAACGTATAGAAATTAACAGCACAATCAGATTTGAATGATTGTTTTCGTATATTCAAAGTATATGCTCTTGAGATATTTTGTGTCCAATTTTTATGCTGCATCCCTTATGTTAAAAAACTACCCTTATCGATCGAAGGCTCAGGAGAGAAAGTATCGAGATAAACAGCACAATCTGATTTAAATAATCGTTTTCAGATACTCGAAATATATACTCTTGAGATGTCATGTGTCCAATTTTTTGTGCTGCATCTTCTGATGAAAAACTACCCTTATCGCTGAAAGGCTCAGGTGAGAACGTATAGAAATTAACAGCACAAACAGATTTGAATTATCGTTTGCGAATATTCGGGGTATATGCTCTTGAGATATTTTGTGTCCAATTTTTATGCTGCATCCCTTCTGTTAAAAAACTACCCTTATCGCTGAAAGACTCAGGAGAGAACGTATCGAAATAAACAGCACAATCGGATTTAAATAATCGTTTTCGAATACACGAATTATATGCTTTTTAGATATCTCGTATTTAGTTTTGATGGTGCATCCCTTCTGATAAAAAACTACCCTTATCGCTTAACGGCTCAGGAGAGAACGTATCGAAATTAATAGCACAATCAGATTTTAATAATCGTTTTCGAATACACGAATTATATGCTCTTTAGATATCTTGTATCCAATTTTTATGCTGCATCCCTTCTGATGAAGAACTACCCTTATCGCTGAAAGGCTCCAGAGAGAACGTATAGAAATTAACAGCACAATCAGATTCCAATAATCGTTTTCGAATATTTAAAGTATATGCTCTTGAGATATTTTGTGTCCAATTTTTATGCTGCATCCCTCATGTTAAAAAACTACCCTTATCGATCAAAGGCTCAGGAAAGAAAGTATCGAAATAAATAGTACAATCAGATTAAAACAATCGTTTTCGAATATTCGAAGTATATACTCTTGAGATGTCTCGTGTCCAATTATTATGCTGCATCCATTTTGATAAAAACTACCCTTATCGCTCAGAGGCTCAGGATAGAACGTATCGAAATAAACAGCACAATCGAATTTAAATAACCGTTTTAGAATACACGAAATATATGCTCTTCAGATATCTCGTATTTAATTTCTATGCTGCATCCCTTCTGATAAAAAACTACCCTTATCGCTTAACGGCTCAAGAGAGAACGTATCGAAATAAACAGCACAATCAGATTTTAATAATCGTTTTCGAATACTCGAATTGTATGCTCTTTAGATATCTTATATCCAATTTTTATGCTGCATCTCTTCTGATGAAAAACAACTCTTGTCGCTGAAAGGCTCATGAGAGAACGTATAGAAATTAACAGCACAATCAGATTTGAATGATCGTTTTCGAATATTCGAAGTATATGCTCTTGAGATATTTTGTGTCCAATTTTTATGCTGCATCCGTTATGTTAAGAAACTACCCTTATCGATCAAAGGCTCAGGAGAGAGAGTATCGAAATAAACAGCACAATCAGATTTCAATAATCGTTTTCGAATACTCGAAGTATATACTTTTGAGATACCATGTGTCCAGATTTATTGCTGCATCCCTTCTGATAAAAAACTACCCTTATCGCTGAAAGGCTCAAGAAAGAACGTATAGAAATTAACAGCACAATCAGATTTGAATTATCGTTTTCGAATATTCGGAGTATATGCTCTTGTGATATGTTCACTCCAATTTTTATGCTGCATCCCTTACGTTAAAAAACTACCCTTATCGATCGAAGGCTCAGGAGAGAAAGTATCGAGATAAACAGCACAGACAGATTTAAATAATCGTTTTCAGATACTCGAAATATATACTCTTGAGATGTCATGTGTCCGATTTTTATGCTGCATCTCTTCTGATGAAAAACTACCCTTATCGCTGAAAGGCTCAGGTGAGAACGTATAGAAATTAATAGCACAAACAGATTTGAATTATCGTTTTCGAATATTCGGGGTATATGCTCTTGAGATATTTTGTGTCTAATTTTTATGCTGCATCCCATCTGTTAAAAAACTACCCTTATCGCTGAAAGACTCAGGAGAGAACGTATCGAAATAAACAGCACAATCGGATTTAAATAATCGTTTTCGAATACACGAATTATATGCTTCTTAGATATCTCGTATTCAATTTTTATGCTGCATCCCTTCTGATAAAAAACTACCCTTATCGCTTAACGGCTCAAGAGAGAACGTATCGAAATTAATAGCACAATCAGATTTTAATAATCGTTTTCAAATACACGAATTATATGCTCTTTAGATATCTTATATCCAATTTTTATGCTGCATCTCTTCTGATGAAGAACTACCCTTATCGCTGAAAGGCTCCGGAGAGAACATATAAAAATTAACAGCACAATCAGATTTGCATTATCGTTTTTGAATATTTGGGGTATATGCTCTTGAGATATTTTATGTCCAATTTTTATGCTGCATCCCTTATGTTAAAAAACTACCCTCATCGATCAAAGGCTTAAGAGAGAAAGTATCGAAATAAACAGTACAATCAGATTTGAATAATCGTTTTCGAATACTCGGAGTATATACTCTTGAGATGTCTTGTGTTCAATTTTTATGCTGCATCCATTTTGATAAAAACTACCCTTATCGCTCAGAGGCTCAAGATAGAACGTATCGAAATAAACAGCACAATCGAATTTAAAAAACCGTTTTAGAATACACGAAATATATGCTCTTTAGATATCTCGTATTTAATTTTTATGCTACATCCCTTCTGATAAAAAACTACCCTTATCGCTTAACGGCTCAGGAGAGAACGTATCGAAATAAACAGCACAATCAGATTTTAATAATCGTTTTCGAATACTCGAATTATATGCTCTTCAGATATCTTATATCCAATTTTTATGCTGCATCCCTTCTGATGAAAAACGACCCTTATCGCTGAAAGGCTCATGAGAGAACGTATAGAAATTAACAGCACAATCAGATTTAAATGATTGTTTTCGAATATTCAAAGTATATGCTCTTGAGATATTTTGTGTTCAATTTTAATGCTGCATCCCTTATGTTAAAAAACTACCCTTATCGATCAAAGGCTCAGGAGAGAAAGTATCGAAATAAACAGCACAATCAGATTTCAATAATCGTTTTCGAATACTCGAAGTATATACTCTTTAGATATCTTATATCCAATTTTTATGCTGCATCCCTTCTAATGAAAAACTACCCTTATCGCTGAAAGGCTCAAGAAAGAACGTGTAGAAATTAACAGCGCAATCAGATTTGAATTATCGTTTTCGAATATTCGGAGTATATGCTCTTGTGATATTTTGTGTCCAATTTTTCTGCTGCATCCCTTATGTTAAAAAACTACCCTTATCGATCGAAGGCTCAGGAGAGAAAGTATCGAGATAAACAGCACAATCAGATTTAAATAATCGTTTTCAGATACTCGAAATATATACTCTTGAGATGTCATGTGTCCAATTTTTATGCTGCATCCCTTCTGATGAAAAACTACCCTTATCGCTGAAAGGCTCAGGTGAGAACGTATAGAAATTAACAGCACAATCAGGTTTGAATTATCGTTTTTGAATATTCGGGGTATATGCTCTTGAGATATTTTGAGTCCAATTTTTATGCTGCATCCCTTCTGATAAAAAACTACCCTTATCGCTTAACGGCTCAAGAGAGAACGTATCGAAATAAACAGCACAATCGGATTTAAATAATCGTTTTCGAATACACGAATTATATGCTTTTTAGATATCTCGTATTTAGTTTTGATGGTGCATCCCTTCTGATAAAAAACTACCCTTATCGCTTAACGGCTCAGGAGAGAACGTATCGAAATTAATAGCACAATCAGATTTTAATAATCGTTTTCGAATACACGAATTATATGCTCTTTAGATATCTTGTATCCAATTTTTATGCTGCATCCCTTCTGATGAAGAACTACCCTTATCGCTGAAAGGCTCCAGAGAGAACGTATAGAAATTAACAGCACAATCAGATTCCAATAATCGTTTTCGAATATTTAAAGTATATGCTCTTGAGATATTTTGTGTCCAATTTTTATGCTGCATCCCTCATGTTAAAAAACTACCCTTATCGATCAAAGGCTCAGGAAAGAAAGTATCGAAATAAATAGTACAATCAGATTAAAACAATCGTTTTCGAATATTCGAAGTATATACTCTTGAGATGTCTCGTGTCCAATTATTATGCTGCATCCATTTTGATAAAAACTACCCTTATCGCTCAGAGGCTCAGGATAGAACGTATCGAAATAAACAGCACAATCGAATTTAAATAACCGTTTTAGAATACACGAAATATATGCTCTTCAGATATCTCGTATTTAATTTCTATGCTGCATCCCTTCTGATAAAAAACTACCCTTATCGCTTAACGGCTCAAGAGAGAACGTATCGAAATAAACAGCACAATCAGATTTTAATAATCGTTTTCGAATACTCGAATTGTATGCTCTTCAGATATCTTATATCCAATTTTTATGCTGCATCCCTTCTGATGAAAAACGACCCTTATCGCTGAAAGGCTCATGAGAGAACGTATAGAAATTAACAGCACAATCAGATTTAAATGATTGTTTTCGAATATTCAAAGTATATGCTCTTGAGATATTTTGTGTTCAATTTTAATGCTGCATCCCTTATGTTAAAAAACTACCCTTATCGATCAAAGGCTCAGGAGAGAAAGTATCGAAATAAACAGCACAATCAGATTTCAATAATCGTTTCCGAATACTCGAAGTATATACTCTTTAGATATCTTATATCCAATTTTTATGCTGCATCCCTTCTAATGAAAAACTACCCTTATCGCTGAAAGGCTCAAGAAAGAACGTGTAGAAATTAACAGCGCAATCAGATTTGAATTATCGTTTTCGAATATTCGGAGTATATGCTCTTGTGATATTTTGTGTCCAATTTTTCTGCTGCATCCCTTATGTTAAAAAACTACCCTTATCGATCGAAGGCTCAGGAGAGAAAGTATCGAGATAAACAGCACAATCAGATTTAAATAATCGTTTTCAGATACTCGAAATATATACTCTTGAGATGTCATGTGTCCAATTTTTATGCTGCATCCCTTCTGATGAAAAACTACCCTTATCGCTGAAAGGCTCAGGTGAGAACGTATAGAAATTAACAGCACAATCAGGTTTGAATTATCGTTTTTGAATATTCGGGGTATATGCTCTTGAGATATTTTGAGTCCAATTTTTATGCTGCATCCCTTCTGATAAAAAACTACCCTTATCGCTTAACGGCTCAAGAGAGAACGTATCGAAATAAACAGCACAATCAGATTTTAATAATCGTTTTCGAATACTCGAATTATATGCTCTTTAGATATCTCATATCTAATTTTTATGCTGCATCCCTTCCGATGAAAAACAACCCTTATCGCTGAAAGGCTCATGAGAGAACGTATAGAAATTAACAGCACAATCAGATTTGAATGATCGTTTTCGAATATTCGAAGTATATGCTCTTGAGATATTTTGTGTCCAATTTTTATGCTTCATCCCTTATGTTAAAAAACTACCCTTATCGATCAAAGGCTCAGGCGAGAAAGTATCGAAATAAACAGCATAATCAGATTTCAATAATCGTTTTCGAATACTCGAAGTATATACTCTTGAGATACCATGTTTCCAGATTTATTGCTGCATCCCTTCTGATATAAAAATACCCTTATCGCTGAAAGGCTCAAGGAAGAACGTATAGAAATTAACAGCACAATCAGATTTGAATTATCGTTTTCGAATATTCGGAGTAAATGCTCTTGTGATATTTTGTGTCCAATTTTTATGCTGCATCCCTTATGTTAAAAAACTACCCTCATCGATCGAAGGCGCAGGAGAGAAAGTATCGAGATAAACAGCACAATCAGATTTAAATAATCGTTTTCAGATACTCGAAATATATACTCTTGAGATGTCATGTGTCCAATTTTTATGCTGCATCCCTTCTGATGAAAAACTACCCTTATCGCTCAAAGGCTCAATATAGGACGTATCGAAATAAACAGCACAATCGAATTTAAATAACCGTTTTAGAATACGGAAAATATATGCTCTTCAGATATCTCGTATTTAATTTTTATGCTGCATCCCTTCTGATAAAAAACTACCTTTATCGCTCAACGGCTCAGGAGAGAACGTATAGAAATTAACAACACAATCAGATTTGAATGATCGTTTTCGAATATTCGAAGTATATGCTCTTGAGATATTTCGTGTCCAATTTTTATGCTGCATCCCTTATGTTGAAAAACTACCCTGATCGATCAAAGGCTCAAGGGAGAAAGTATCGAAATAAACAGCACAATCAGATTTGAATAATCGTTTTCGAATACTCGTGTATTCGAAAACGATTATTTAAATCCGATTGTGCTGTTTATTTCGATACGTTCTTTCTTGAGTCTTTCAGCGATAAGGGTAGTTTTTTAACAGAAGGGATGCAGCATAAAAATTGGACAAAAAATATCTCAAGAGCATATACCCCGAATATTCGAAAACGATAATTCAAATCTGCTTGTGCCGTTAATTTCTATACGTTCTCACCTGAGCCTTTCAGCGATAAGGGTAGTTTTTCATCAGAAGGGATGCAGCATAAAAATTGGACACATGACATCTCAAGAGTATATATTTCGAGTATCTGAAAACGATTATTGAAATCTGATTGTGCTGTGTATCTCGATACTTTCTCTCCTGAGCCTTCGATCGATAAGGGTAGTTTTTTAACATAAGGGATGCAGCATAAAAATTGGACACAAAATATCACAAGAGCATATACTCCGAATATTCGAAAACGATAATTTAAATCTAATTGTGCTGTTTATTTCGATACGTTCTTTCTTGAGCCTTTCAGCGATAAGGGTAGTTTTTTGACAGAAGGGATGCAGCATAAAAATTGGATATAAGATATCTAAGAAGCATATAATTCGAGTATTCGAAAACGATTATTGAAATCTGATTGTGCTGTTCATTTCGATACTTTCTCTCGTGAGCCTTTGATCGATAAGGGTAGTTTTTTAACATAAGGGTTGCAGCATAACAATTGGACACAAAATATCTCAAGAGCATATGCTTTGAATATTCGAAAACAATCATTCAAATCTGATTGTGCTGTTAATTTCTATATGTTCTCTCTTGAGCCTTTCAGCGATAAGGGTAGTTTTTCATCAGAAAAGATGCAGCATAAAAATTAAATACGAGATATCCGAAAAGCATATATTTCGTGTATTCGAAAACGATTATTTAAATTCGATTGTGCTGTTTATTTCGATACGTTCGCTCTTGAGTCTTTCAGCGACAAGGGTAGTTTTTTAACAGAAGGGATGCAGCATAAAAATTGGACACAAAATATCTCAAGAGCATATACCCCGAATATTCGAAAACGATAATTCAAATCTGTTTTCGCTGTTAATTTCTATACGTTCTCACCTGAGCCTTTCAGCGATAAGGGTAGTTTTTCATCAGAAGAGATGCAGCATAAAAATTGGACACATGACATCTCAAGAGTATATATTTCGAGTATCTGAAAACGATTATTGAAATCTGATTGTGCTGTTTATTTCGATACTTTCTCTCCTGAGCCTTTGATCGATAAGGGTAGTTTTTTAACATAAGGGATGCAGCATAAAAATTGGACACAAAATATCTCAAGAGCATATGCTTTGGATTTTCGAAAACAATCATTCAAATCTGATTGTGCTGTTAATTTCTATATGTTCTCTCTTGAGCCTTTCAGCGATAAGGGTAGTTTTTCATCAGAAGGGATGCAGCATAAAAATTAAATACGAGATATCTGAAAAGCATATATTTCGTGTATTCGAAAACGATTATTCAAATTCGATTGTGCTGTTTATTTCGATACGTTCCATCTTGAGCCTTTGAGCGATTAGGGTAGTTTTTATCAGATGGGGTCCAGCATAAAAATTAAATACACAATATCTAAGAAGCATATAATTGGAGTATTCAGAAACGATTGTTTAAATCTGATTGTGCTGTTTATTTCGGTACGTTCTATCCTGAGCCTTTCAGCGATAAGGGTAGTTTTTTAACAGAAGGGATGCAGCATGAAAATTGGATATAAGATATCTTAAGAGCATATAATTCGAGTATTCGAAAACGATTATTGAGATCTGATTGTGCTGTTTATTTCGATACTTTCTCTCCTGAGCCTTTGATCGATAAGGGTAGTTTTTTAACATAAGGGATGCAGCATAAAAATTGGACACAAAATATCTCAAGAGCATATGCTTTGAATATTCGAAAACAATCATTCAAATCTGATTGGGCTGTTAATTTCTATATGTTCTCTCTTGAGCCTTCCAGCGATAAGGGTAGTTTTTCATCAGAAGGGATGCAGCATAAAAATTAAATACAAGATATCTTGAAAGCATATATTTCGTGTATTCGAGAACGATTATTTAAATTCGATTGTGCTGTTTATTTCGATCCGTTCCATCTTGAGCCTTTGAGCGATTAGGGTAGTTTTTATTAGAAGGGGTCCAGCATAAAAATTGAATACACGATATCTAAGAAGCATATAATTAGAGTATTCAGAAACGGTTGTTTAAATCTGATTGTGCTGTTTATTTCGATACTTTTTCACTCGAGCCTTTGATTAATAGGGGTAGTTTTTTAACAGAAGGGATGCAGCATAAAAATTGGACACAAGACATCTCAAGAGTATATACTTCGAGTATTCGAAAACGATTATTCAAATCTGATTGTGCTGTTTATTTCGATACTTTCTCTCTCGAGCCTTTGATCGATAAGGGTAGTTTTTTAACATAAGAGATGCAGCATAAAAATTGGACACAAAATATTTCAAGAGCATATACTTCGAATATTCGAAAACGATCATTCAAATCTGATTGTGCTGTTAATTTCTATACGTTCTCTCATGAGCCTTTCAGCGTTAAGGGTTGTTTTTCATCAGAAGGGATGCAGCATAAAAATTGGATATAAGATATCTGAAGAGCATATAATTCGAGTATTCGAAAACGATTATTTAAATCTGATTGTGCTGTTTATTTCGATACGTTCTCTCCTGAGCCGTTAAGCGATAAGGGTAGTTTTTTATCAGAAGGGATGCAGCATAAAAATTAAATACGAGATATCTGAAGAGCATATATTTCGTGTATTCAAAAACGGTTATTTAAATTCGATTGTGCTGTTTATTTCGATACGTTCTATCCTGAGCCTTTGAGCGATAAGGTTAGTTTCTATCAAAATGGATGCAGCATAAAAATTGGACACAAGACATCTCAAGAGTATATACTTCGAGTATTCGAAAACGATTATTCAAATCTGATTGTGCTGTTTATTTCGATACTTTCTCTCTTGAGCCTTTGATCGATAAGGGTAGTTTTTATTAAAAGGGATGCAGCATAAAAATCAAATACAGGATACCTAAAGAGCATATAACTTGAGTATTTAAAAATGATTTTTTTAATTCGATTGTGCTGTTTACTTCGATACGTTCTCTCTTGAGCCCTCGATCGATAAGGGTAGTTTCTCAACGGAAGGGATGCAGCATAAAAATTAAATATAAAAAATCTGAAGAGCATATAATTAGAGCATTCGAAAACGATCATTGAAATTCGATTGTGTCGTTTATTTCGATACGTTCTCTCTTGAGCCTTTGAGCAATAAGGGTAGTTCTTTATCAGAACGGATGCAGCATGAAAATTAAATACAAGATATATACCGAGCATATAATTCGAGTATTCGAAGATAATTTTTTTAATTCGATTGTGCTGTTTATTTCGATACGTTCTCTCTTGAGCCTTTGATCGATAAGGGTCGTTTTTCATCAGAAGGGATGCAGCATGAAAATTAAATAGAAGATATATAAAGAGCATATAATTTGAGTATTCGAAAATAATTTTTTTAATTCGATTGTGCTGTTTATTTCGATACGTTCTCTCCTGAGCCTTCGAGCGATAAAGGTAGTTTTTTATCAGAAGGGATGCTGCATAAAAATTGGATATAAGATATCTAAAGAGCATATAATTCGAGTATTCGAAAACGATTATTGAAATCTGATTGTGCTTTTTATTTCGATACTTTCTCTCCTGAGCCTTTGATCGATAAGGGTAGTTTTTTAACATAAGGGATGCAGCATAAAAATTGGACACAAAATATCTCAAATATCACAAAATATCAAAATATTCGAAAACAATCATCCAAATCTGATTGTGCTGTTACCTTCTATATGTTCTTTCTTGAGCCTTTCAGCGATAAGGGTAGTTTTTCATCAGAAGGGATGCAGCATAAAAATTAAATACGAAATATCTGAAAAGCATATATTTCGTGTATTCGAAAACGATTATTCAAATTCGATTGTGCTGTTCATATCGATACGTTCCATCTTGAGCCTTTGAGCGATGAGGGTAGTTTTTATCAGAAGTGGTCCAGCATAGAAATTAAATACTCGATATCTAAGAAGCTTATAATTGGAGTATTCAGAAACAATTGTTAAAATCTGATTGTGCTTTTTCTTTCGATACGTTCTTTCTTGAGCCTTTGATTAATAGGGGTAGTTTTTTAACAGAAGGGATGCAGCATAAAAATTGGACACAAGACATCTCAAGAGTATATACTTCGAGTATTCGAAAACGATTATTGAAATCTGATTGTGCTGTTTATTTCGATACTTTCTTTCTTGAGCCTTTGATCGATAAGGGTAGTTTTTCAACATAAGGGATGCAGCATAAAAATTGGACACAAAATATCTCAAGAGCATATACTTCGAATATTCGAAAATGATGATTCAAATCTGATTGTGCCGTTAATGCCTTTCAGCGATAAGGGTAGTTTTTCATCAGAAAAGATGCAGCATAAAAATTAAATACGAGATATCCGAAAAGCATATATTTCGTGTATTCGAAAACGATTATTTAAATTCGATTGTGCTGTTTATTTCGATACGTTCTTTCTTGAGTCTTTCAGCGACAAGGGTAGTTTTTTAACAGAAGGGATGCAGCATAAAAATTGGACACAAAATATCTCAAGAGCATATACCCCGAATATTCGAAAACGATAATTCAAATCTGTTTGTGCTGTTTATTTCTATACGTTCTCACTTGAGCCTTTCAGCGATAGGGGTAGTTTTTCATCAGAAGAGATGCAGCATAAAAATTAGACACATGACATCTCAAGAGTATATATTTCGAGTATCTGAATACGATAATTGAAATCTGATTGTGCTGTTTATTTCGATACTTTCTCTCTTGAGCCTTTGATCGCTAAGGGTAGTTTTTTAACATAAGGGATGCAGCATAAAAATTGAACACAAAATATCTCAAGAGCATATGCCCCAAATATTCGAAAACGATAATTCAACTCTGATTGTGCTGTTAATTTCTATACGTTCTCTCTGGAGCCTTTCAGCGATAAGGGTAGTTCTTCATCAGAAGGGATGCAGCATAAAAATCGGATATAAGATATCTAAAGAGCATATAATTCGTGTATTCGAAAACGATTATTAAAATCTGATTGTGCTATTAATTTCGATACGTTCTCTCTTGAGCCGTTAAGCGATAAGGGTAGTTTTTTATCAGAAGGGATGCAGCATAAAAATTAAATACGAGATATCTAAAAAGCATATAATTCGTGTATTCGAAAACGATTATTTAAATCCGATTGTGCTGTTTATTTCGTCACGTTCTTTCTTAAGTCTTTCAGCGATAAGGGTAGTTTTTTAACAGAAGGGATGCAGCATAAAAATTGGACACAAAATATCCCAAGAGCATATGCTTTGAATATTCGAAAACAATCATCCAAATCTGATTGTGCTGTTACCTTCTATATGTTCTTTCTTGAGCCTTTCAGCGATAAGGGTAGTTTTTCATCAGAAGGGATGCAGCATAAAAATTAAATACGAAATATCTGAAAAGCATATATTTCGTGTATTCGAAAACGATTATTCAAATTCGATTGTGCTGTTCATATCGATACGTTCCATCTTGAGCCTTTGAGCGATGAGGGTAGTTTTTATCAGAAGTGGTCCAGCATAGAAATTAAATACTCGATATCTAAGAAGCTTATAATTGGAGTATTCAGAAACAATTGTTTAAATCTGATTGTGCTTTTTCTTTCGATACGTTCTTTCTTGAGCCTTTGATTAATAGGGGTAGTTTTTTAACAGAAGGGATGCAGCATAAAAATTGGACACAAGACATCTCAAGAGTATATACTTCGAGTATTCGAAAACGATTATTGAAATCTGATTGTGCTGTTTATTTCGATACTTTCTTTCTTGAGCCTTTGATCGATAAGGGTAGTTTTTCAACATAAGGGATGCAGCATAAAAATTGAACACAAAATATCTCAAGAGCATATACTTCGAATATTCGAAAATGATCATTCAAATCTGATTGTGCCGTTAATGCCTTTCAGCGATAAGGGTAGTTTTTCATCAGAAAAGATGCAGCATAAAAATTAAATACGAGATATCCGAAAAGCATATATTTCGTGTATTCGAAAACGATTATTTAAATTCGATTGTGCTGTTTGTTTCGATACGTTCTCTCTTGAGTCTTTCAGCGACAAGGGTAGTTTTTTAACAGAAGGGATGCAGCATAAAAATTGGACACAAAATATCTCAAGAGCATATACCCCGAATATTCGAAAACGATAATTCAAATCTGTTTGTGCTGTTTATTTCTATACGTTCTCACTTGAGCCTTTCAGCGATAAGGGTAGTTTTTCATCAGAAGAGATGCAGCATAAAAATTAGACACATGACATCTCAAGAGTATATATTTCGAGTATCTGAATACGATAATTGAAATCTGATTGTGCTGTTTATTTCGATACTTTCTCTCCTGAGCCTTTGATCGCTAGGGGTAGTTTTTTAACATAAGGGATGCAGCATAAAAATTGAACACAAAATATCTCAAGAGCATATGCCCCAAATATTCGAAAACGATAATTCAACTCTGATTGTGCTGTTAATTTCTATACGTTCTCTCTGGAGCCTTTCAGCGATAAGGGTAGTTCTTCATCAGAAGGGATGCAGCATAAAAATCGGATATAAGATATCTAAAGAGCATATAATTCGTGTATTCGAAAACGATTATTAAAATCTGATTGTGCTATTAATTTCGATACGTTCTCTCTTGAGCCGTTAAGCGATAAGGGTAGTTTTTTATCAGAAGGGATGCAGCATAAAAATTAAATACGAGATATCCAAAAAGCATATAATTCGTGTATTCGAAAACGATTATTTAAATCCGATTGTGCTGTTTATTTCGTCACGTTCTTTCTTGAGTCTTTCAGCGATAAGGGTAGTTTTTTAACAGAAGGGATGCAGCATAAAAATTGGACACAAAATATCTCAAGAGCATATACCCCGAATATTCGAAAACGATAATTCAAATCTGATTGTGCTGTTAATTTCTATACGTTCTCACTTGAGCCTTTCAGCGATAAGGGTAGTTTTTCATCAGAAAGGATGCAGCATAAAAATTGGACACATGACATCTCAAGAGTATATATTTCGAGTATCTGAAAACGATTATTTTAATCTGATTGTGCTGTTTATCTCGATACTTTCTCTCCTGAGCCTTCGATCGATAAGGGTAGTTTTTTAACATAAGGGATGCAGCATAAAAATTGGACACAAAATATTACAAGAGCATATACTCCGAATATTCGAAAACGATAATTTAAATCTGATTGTGCTGTTAATTTCTATACATTCTTTCTTGAGCCTTTCAGCGATAAGGGTAGTTTTTTATCAGAAGGGATGCAGCATAAAAATTGGATATAAGATATCTAAAGAGCATATAATTCGAGTATTCGAAAACGATTATTGAAATCTGATTGTGCTGTTTATTTCGATACTTTTTCTCTTGAGCCTTTGATTAATAGGGGTAGTTTTTTAACAGAAGGGATGCAGCATAAAAATTGGACACAAGACATCTCAAGAGTATATACTTCGCGTATTCGAAAACGATTATTTAAATCTGATTGTGCTGTTGTTTTCGATACTTTCTCTCCTGAGCCTTTGATCGATAAGGGTAGTTTTTTAACATAAGGGATGCAGCATAAAAATTCGACACAAAATATCTCAAGAGCATATACTTCGAATATTCGAAAACGATCATTCAAATCTGATTGTGCTGTTAATTTTTATACGTTCTCTCATGAGCCTTTCAGCGTTAAGTGTTGTTTTTCATCAGAAGGGATGCAGCATAAAAATTGGATATAAGATATCTAAAGAGCATATAATTCGAGTATTCGAAAACGATTATTTAAATCTGATTGTGCTGTTTATTTCGATACGTTCTCTCCTGAGCCGTTAAGCGATAAGGGTAGTTTTTTATCAGAAGGGATGCAGCATAAAAATTAAATACGAGATATCTGAAGAGCATATATTTCGTGTATTCTAAAACGGTCATTTAAATTCGATTGTGCTGTTTATTTCGATACGTTCTATTTTGAGCCTTTGAGCGATAAGGGTAGTTTTTATCAAAATGGATGCAGCATAAAAATTGGACACAAGACATCTCAAGAGGATATACTTCGAGTATTCGAAAACGATTATTCAAATCTGATTGTGCTGTTTATTTCGATACTTTCTCTCTTGAGCCTTTGATCGATAAGGGTAGTTTTTTAACATAAGGGATGCAGCATAAAAATTGGACACAAAATATCTCAAGAGCATATGCTTTGAATATTCGAAAACAATCATTTAAATCTGATTGTGCTGTTAATTTCTATACGTTCTCTCTTGAGCCTTTCAGCGATAAGGGTAGTTTTTCATCAGAAGGGATGCAGCATAAAAATCGGATATAAGATATCTAAAGAGCATATAATTCGAGTATTCGAAAACGATTATTAAAATCTGATTGTGCTGTTTATTTCGAAACGTTCTCTCTTGAGCCGTTAAGCGATAAGGGTAGTTTTTTATCAGAAGGGATGCAGCATAAAAATTAAATACGAGACATCTGAAAAGCATATAATTCATGTATTCGAAAATGATTATTCAACTTCGATTGTGCTGTTTATTTCGTTACGTTCTATCTTGAGCCTTTGAACGATAAGGGTAGTTTTTATCAGAAGGGGTCCAGCATAAAACTTAAATACAGGATATCTAAGAAGCATATAATTAGAGTATTCAGAAACGATTATTTAAATCTGATTGTGCTGTTTATTTTGATACGTTCTCTCTTGAGGCTTTTAGCGATAAGGGTAGTTTTCATCAGAAGGGTTGCAGCATAAAAATTGGATATAAGATACCTTAAGAGCATATAATTCGAGTCTTCAAAAACGATTATTTAAATTCGATCGTGCTGTTTATTTCGATACGTTCTATCTTGAGCCTTTGAGCGATAAGGGTAGTTTTAGTCAGAAGGGATGCAGCAATAAAATTGGACATACGATATCTTAAGAGCATATAGTTCGAGTATCTGAAAACGGTTATTTAAATCTGATTTCATCGCTAATTTCGACTTCTTTCTTGACGCTCCGATTGATAAGGGTGGTTTTTTTATGAAGGGTTGTTCGGATGGAATTTTCAATGACATATTCGGAAAGCATAAAAAGAGCATAAAATTCCCGTGCAATTGAAAAAAAAATTAAAAAAAAATTTCACATGTGGCTGTGCTAGCTTTTGTTAAAGCTGGCACAGCCACGGTTTTCTCAAAAACGGTAAGAGCATAAAAATCGGGAATAGAGCAAATAATTAGCATAAAAAGAGCATAAAATTCCCATTATAGTTAGAAGCGATTATGCTCATGTGGCAGTGCTAACTTTAGGGACGTAATGTTTTAAGGTCTTTTATTAGCTCAATACATACCTAAAAACCATGTCAATTTTCAAAACAATCGGTCGAGCCGTTTTTTGTGACCGAGTCATCAAACTTTTAGAAAAATTGAAGGAACACGTTTATTGATCCTTAATGACCAATTAGTGGTGTTCAAAATGTTTGAAAAAAGTTTTCTTTTTTTTTCTCTTAAATTTGCATTTAACGAGCGTGAAAGCTAAAAAAAAACCAAATTTCGAAAAAAAAAAAATTTTCGAAATTTCGAATTTTATTTTTTTAATTTGAAAAAAAATTGTATTGGCATTTTTTAATTCAAATTTAAAAAAAAAATTATTTTGAAAAGAAATTTTTTTTTCCGAATTGTAGATTTTTTTTTTAGTTTTCGTGCTCATTAAATGCAAATTTGAGAGAAAAAAGAAAAACTTTTTTTTCATTTTTAACACCATTAATTAATTGGTCATTAAGGATCAATAAACGTGTTCCTTCAATTTTTCTAAAAGTTTGATGACTTGGTTACAAAAACGGCTGGACCGATTGTTTTGAAAATTGGCATGGTTTTTAGGTATATATTGAGCTAAAAAAGGACGTTAAAACATTGGTATTTTTCGCAATATCTGCAAAGTTGTGGTAGATTTTCTAAACCAAGAAAAAAAGCTAATTTTTTGGACTTTTTCAAGTCAAAATTAAGCATGGAAACAATTTTTTTTCGTTTATGACAATAACAGGCCCTTATAGAAGGTAGATTCAAGTTTCCGAAACTCACCGCTTACTCGCTGTGCGATCAGTAGTTCCAGAGATATCGAAGATTTAAAAAAAAAGACGAATTTTTGTTCAATCGTCGATATCTTAGCGAAAAATGGTCGTATAACAAAAATTAAAAAAAGTAGATTGAAGCCAAAGAATTCAGCTGAACGATCCATAGATTGGTTAAGCTCGGAAACATTTTTTGGAGCCCATCGACTGTTTTGAAAAAAGCAAAAAATTCGAGAAAATTTTTACCGTGATATTTCTTTCGACTGCGTCGAGGGTGATGCCCACAAAAATTTTTTGACTCAAGATTCCAAAACTAGAAGATTCAAGCTTCAAAATGGTTTTGGTTTTTTTTAATTTTATGACTAAAATTAACAAAGTTACAGCCTTAGGAAAATCGCTGAAAAATCTCGAAAATTTTGCTGTTCCTTTAATTTTTTGACTGAGTGTATAATGAACAATGTGAGTGAGGAGAAACTTTTTCTTGAGTGTTCTGACCAGATCCAGGTCGTTGAATGCTCGGCCTTTATTATCTTCTTGCTTTCCGTAAATAGAAATTTGTAATTAATATAATTAAAAAATAAATAATCCCGCTAGATATCCAGAAATAAATTGCATTTGTCCATACCTTTTTTGGCATGAACGCAGCATCCATTAAAATATCTGGATGCATTGCCTTTTTTTTTTTTTAATCTTGATGTCCGAGCCTTTTGTCACTGTTATATACGGACAGTTGCCACCATATTGCAGCAGCCCAACGACAGTGACGGCACATCCGACAAACAAACTTGTTGACAAGCTCGCTGAAGTAGATCGCATCTCCTTTTTTATTTTTTGTTCCACTGAACAACATTTTTACCCATCCGGGAATTTCCATAGAAACCATTAAATATTTTTTTACTACACAAATACTTACGTCGTGTAATGAAAGATAAAAAAAAAAATTATACTGAAACGATATGCAAGTTTCATTTTGCATCGCTCATATATGGGTCCTTCCATGTAAAATCGACCAAGAGTTGGAATCGACCCCTCTCAATTTTGATGAAATTTGGTCAGAAGTTTTCGTCTTCAATGGAACGGAGTTCTGCCAAAGGAAAAAAATTAAATTTTTTTCTTCTAAACCCAGCAAACACAGTTTCGTAATAGTTACGTAAATGTTCTGTAACGGACGTTATATTGGATGTAACATTTATGTCACCAGCACCGTAAATGAAACGGTGCTTGTTCAGAAAAATGTCGTCCCAAAAGAACGTTATCGTTATGGAAAATTTACGAGTAATATTTATGGAAAAGACCTAGCACATGGATGTAATTGTTATAGAACGCAATATGTAACAAACTCAGCACAAAGAGGTAACTGTTACAGAACGCCAAATGTAACAAGCTCAGCACAAAGATTTAACTGTTACAAAACGCGATACATAACAAGTTCAGAAGTTATATAATGCAATATGTAACAAACTCAGCACAGAGACGTAACTGTTACAGAACGCCATATGTAACATGTACAGCACAGAGATGTAATTAATTCGAAACGCAACCTGTAACAATCTCAGCACATTTACGTCCCATAAATAAAGAGGGTTTATTTTATAAATAAATTGTACATTAGTTTTCTCGTATATTTTTATTATTTTTTGTGATATACATTAATCTTGTTTTTGTTCTTAACCTCTTTTTTGTTATCACATTTTTCTTATACTTAAAAACGTATTCTAAGAACTCTTTGGATTACGTTAATACTGTCTTTTTGATTCATCATCACATTTTTCTCAATACTTTAACTTAACGATTTGAATCAGTATCTTATTATTTTTAGATAAAAAAGATATTAAAATAGAACATAGAAAATAATAAAACGAAGATTGTAGATGGCATTCAACTTTGGTCCGATTGTAATTTTTTTTTTTGGATCCTGGCAAATTTTTGGGAACCTTGACGGAACCATTCCTATCCCTCGTCCTCAAAGAACTTGTCGGTACAAGTGTACGATCTTTTTACAGCTTCTGAAAATAAGAAGAACATTTTATGGGACCCAATATTATTGCACTGTGCAATTAGTTTGTTATAGTTATAAATACATAAAAATTTGCCGAAGACGAAAATAAAAATAATAAGACACAAGGGGATAGTAGTGAGAGAGTTAAAGAAACGAAAAAATAGAAGACAAAAGTTAGGAGAATTTGAAATTTTATATAATATAGAGACCTTTGATGACGTCAACGAGAGTCAGATCACCAACTCTGAAGTTGCCTCGAAGGCCACACCACGAAGAACATTTTGCAACTTCCGGGGCAAAAACTTTGCTAAGAATACGGGTTACACATTCTTTCGCAGAGTTACCTCCAATTTGGCCCAAATATGAAGTCTAGAAGAAAAATATTGGTTTATGAATGGTAATTCCATGTCAAATCGACTATTTTTGACCCCGACCCCTTTCGATTTGGCTGAAAGTTTTTGTTTTTTTTCTATCCGATTAAAAACATTTTTCAGGAAATTTTCAAACTTCTTGACGCAAACCAAAAAAATTATGAATTATTAAAAAAAGAAGGCTTTAGTTTTTTCAAATAGCTATAACTTCTTCAAAAGTGGAATAATCCAGACGGTATTTTTTTCAAAATTTTCGTCTTGAAATTTACTTTTCGAAAAAAAATACAAAAAAATGTTGGGCTATTCAAATCTATGAAATTTTTCACTTTTTCGAGAAAAATCATCGTTTTTTCGGAGATGCCATTTTTTTGTATTTTTTTTCAAAAGTGCGTTACAAGACGAAAATTTTGAAAAAAAGTCCCGATTAGTCCATTTTTGAAGAAATTACAGCTATTTAAAAAAACAAAAGCTTTTTTTTGAATAATTCATAGCTTTATTAAGCTTGGTTAAAAAAATTTGAAAGTTTCCTGAAAAATGTTTTTAATTGGAAAGAAACGGCACAAAAATTTTCAGTCAAATCAAAAGGGGTCGGGTTCAAAAGTGGCCGATTTGACATAGAATGCCTCTTACAGTTTAGAATAATTCAATAATATTATTAAATGAGGAAAAACGATACTTACCAAGCGCGACTTAATATCCTCTACCGACAGGAGATTTTCGAGTTCTTTTATTTGTTCAACGGTCATCAAGGGAAAGAGTCCTGCCAAATCCTCATAAGCGCTGTCATGGACCGAAACGTTATTTGTATTTACTGATCGTTCGAGCTTGTCCAGTCTATTTTCTATGCAGCGCATAGAAAAATTCATATCGCCCAATTTTTCTGCAATTTTCTCATTAAAACCTGCAAAACATGCCAAGCGTAAGTTACATTCATTCAAATGCAGGTTATAGTACTCAGCGATTAACTTCTATACCTTTAACAAGATCTGCGAGGTTTTCCACTTGCAGTGATATTGATCTGTTATCTGAAAAAAGCATAAATTATAACTACATTACCTATTTTGTATTCATATAAGATTACATTTTTCTAGATAAATTATAAACGAAGACATACCAATAAAGAAATCTTTCATAGATGTGTCCAACGGTAAGGTCATAAAATGGCCGGTATTATCGTCGAAATTTTCTTGTGGGACACAAGCGATGGGTTTTTCTTGTAGAAAAAAAATTTATAATAATTTTCGCAAATTACACTACGGAGATAAACACTATTTAAAGGGAGATATACACCTAGGAGCCGGAAAAAAGGTCATTTTTGTGAATTTTTTTTAAGGAACACTGCTTAAAATTTCGTATTTGGAGTTTTTTTTACAAAAAAATATACACATTCAGAAATATGTTTAATTTTTTTTATTAAAAAAAATCAAAAATTGACAAGGCTGTTGTATAATCCTGTTGTTGTAGAATCTTCGTGGCACCGTAAAAAAATCTGGCTAAACGGTGCCCACGGGCGTTTCTTCAGAAATCATCTGAACCCAAAAAACCTAAAATATTATTAAATTAAATACTATAATCTAGTACTTGTCGTAGCCGATCTTGAAAATAACGACTATGTCAAGTACTAGATTATAGTATATAATTTAATAATATTTTTGGTTCTTTTGTTTCAGATGATTTTTGAAGAAACGCTGGTGGACACGGTTTACCCGAATTTTTTTTACGGCGCTACGAAGATTACACAACAACCTCGACAATTTTTGTTTTTTTTTTAATAAAAAAAATTGAACATATATCTTGAATGTGGGTCATTCCGTGTTAAATCGACCAAGAGCTGTAATCGAACACTCTCAATTTCGATGAAATTTGATCAAAAGTTTTCGTAAGAAAGGAGAAAAAATTAAAAAAAATTTTCCGAAAGTTTTATGCAAAATTTGAAATTTCCCAATTTTTCAAATCTTCCAAGTTTATTTTTAAAATTCAATTCAATTTTCTTTCAAGATCAATACAAGGTATTATATTTAAAAAATTAAACCAAAAATTAAATATGGAACTTGGATCTTCATTTTTTATTTTTGAAAATTCTCTACATACAACATTTTTCAAAATTTTTTTTCGGCATATTTTTTTTCCGTAGCCGTAAGATTTTTCATAACTATGATAGTTTTCGAGATATTAAAAGAACAAACTTGAGAGATTTGATTTATTGTGAAATTTCGAACACTGAATATCTTTTAAAAATAAATTGTTTAATTTTTTGCTTTTGGTAGAACTCGGTTTAATTGAAAACAAAACTACCGACCAAATTTCATCGAAATTGAAAGGGGTCAATTCCAACTCTTGGAGGATTTGACATGTAATGATCCATGTGTATACTTTAAGATAGAAAAACTTCGAATCCGAAATTGCAAATAGTGTACCTTAAAAAAATTCACAAAAATAACCTTTTTTCCGGCTAGATGTATATCTTCCCTCAAGAAAATTCGAATATAAATTCAGAATAATGTATACCTCGGTTCTGGACAAGCTCAGGAGGCACATTGATGATATCATCGAGATTCAATATGACCGGTTCATTGCTGATCATTCGTACATGGCTGGTTTTTTGGATTGTTGCATTTTCCTGCTGAATACTTTTATTGGGGATTACTTCGTTCAGCTTTGGTGGACTTGAAATCGCGCTGTCTTCGGCAGTGTCAGATTCATCTGAAGCTGCGTAATCATCTGAAAAACAATTTTCGAGCAAATTTCAAGCCAGACAATTAAAGATTGAAAATTTCAAAAGTCTGTTTTCGTGTGACATAGACAAAAGGTTTCACACGCTGCGGAAGCTGGCGAAGCTGGTAATGAGGCAAATTTTAATATGCTACTATACCTTGCGCAGTGGGAAATTCTTGCAATGAGCGAAGCTGGCGATGAGGCAATAACTACTTTGCAATTAGAATGAGCCTTCAAAAATTTGTCTCTTTACCAGCTTCGCTGTCTGCGAAAATATCTCACAGCGGAAGGTTTCGCATCCTATGGAAAGTTGCCTCATCGCCAGCTTTGCTATTTGCAAGAATTTCATACAGCGGAGATTGGCAAATTTTTATTCAGGCAGAAGGTTTTACAGGTTGCGAAAGCTGGTGGAGCTGGCTATGAGGCAAATTTTCATAGGTTACTATATCTTGCACTGTGGGAAATTCATGCAATGAGCGAAGCTGGCGATGAGACAATAACTACTTTGCAACTAGAATGAGCTTTCCAAAATTTGTCTCATCACCAACTTTGCTGTCTGCGAAAATTTCCCACAGCGGAAGGTTTTGCAACCTATGAAAGCTTGCCTCATTGACAACTTAGCTATTCGCAAGAATTTCATACAGCGGAGATTGGTAAATTTTTATTAAGGCAGGTTTTACAGGCTGCGAAAGCTGGTGAAGCTGGCAATGAGGCAAATTTTCATAGGCTACTATAGGGTACTATACCGTGGGCTGTGAGAAATTCTTGCAATGAGCGAAGCTGGCGATGAGACCATAACTGCTTCGCACTTAAAATAAGCTTTCAAAAATTTGTCCCACCGTCAACTTTGCTGTCTGCGAGAATTTTCCACAGTAGGAGGTTTCGCAACCTATGAAAAGTTCCCTCATCATCGCCAGCTATGCAAGGTCTGCAAGAATATACACGGATTTACTGCAACATATGGTATTTGCAGCCTGTGCAACCTACCGCTATGGTAAATTAGTCATCAAGATTAGTGGTAAATTAGTCTTCAAGATTACAATTAAAAAATTTGTTAGCACGTAGAAAAGTCAGAAAAAATTGTAGTTTGAAATTAGTTTCTTTACCTTGTTTCTTGACTTCAAAAAATCCCTTCATACGTTTGCAATTTTTCCGTTTCTCAGATTTTTTTTCTTCCTTTATTGTGCTCAAGCAACTAACGTTTTGCAATTTTGTTGTTGCAGTTGATGCAGAAGATTCGTCGCCACTAGAAATGCCGTTGGCCTTTTGGCGAGCAGATGAGATACTGTCTATAATAAACAAAAAAAAAAACAAACCATTATTATGAAAAATGTATTGAAAATATTATTAATATATAAACATTATTATTCAAAAGTCTCACCATAAAATCCCAAGCATTTTATATCGAATAATTGCCATTTCATGCCATCGGTTTTATGAGGTGTGGTTTTTTTCACGATGTGAGGCCCAACATTTTTCGTTGTCGGCCACCAACATTTTGTATTCTCGAATTCTAACCAATTTGACGGCACCTCTGAAGCTGATTCCGTTTCCGTTGAACCATCGTCAAGAAATATTACCACAGCATATGATGGTTTATTTTTGGCCATTGTTATGTTGTTTGAAAAAAACACACGCTCTGATAGAGACCACCTGTTGCAAGATAGGTTATGGAAGATAGGTTGGAAACAATTTTGTAATTGTATATTATTGCATGAATTACAAAATTTACCTGGTTGTTTTGAGAGGATCCTAAATGAGTCCGTCTGTAATATTATATTCAAAATCTAACAAATGAAAAACAGATTATTCAACAATAAACGATGTAAAGAGAAATTTTAAGCAACGACGTACCTGCGATGTATCGGTCCCGCCAAATGATGGGAACTTATCGTGTGTTCGGCTTCCCCCTCCCCAATGTTTGTAATATAAATGCACAATGAGAATATGGCAGAAGGGGGGAAAATCAAAGAATTCGAAATTATTTCAAGACTATTGTTTGACTAAAATGAAAATTTCACGGGAAAATCATGCTCAAAAATCCCATTAAATCTTAATATATTTAATGATTTATCTACAAAAATTATTGACATGATGAAAATTTACAATAGCAAGTATAATCAATACACATACATCAGTTTTTCGAGTTTTTCTTTAATGAATCAAAGGTAAAATAACGCTTTCTTCGTCACTTATCCCGACTTGAAAACACTTTTGTGCAATTTCAGTTGCGTTTATAGTAATATTGTCATATTTGCTATGTTCTATTATTTGAATATTTAATATGAGAAAATCACATGGTTTTTTGAAAAATGTTTGTTCGTTTGCATAACATTTACCACTTAAAAATATCGCATCGTCTTTAACGCTTGTGATTGCCCTACCAGGACGAACGACAGTAACCAACGTCGTTTGTCTTTCATTCCGACAGTAAAATGATGAACTCCGACGGTTGGACCGTCGGGTACCGTCGTTTCACAAGACAAACGACTGTCGGTTACTGTCGTTCGTCCTGGTAGGGTGATTCAATCAGCATTATTTTCTTTGAGACGGTAGAGATGCAATTATTACCTGGTCTTGTGTTAAGAAAAAAGTGTTCATACGTCAAAGATTTTATGTTTTTTGTTCTTGAATGGTCATGTTGATCCTTCGAAAAAATTTTGATCGGATAATTTGGTGATGATGCAATACGTTCTTTTTCTGTAATAGATTCTTCTATTAACCGATTGACTATCTGAGATATTGAACGCCCACTTGCTTTAACTTTTGACTTTATTTTTTGCAGGTAGTTTTCGAATTTGAAACAACTGTAAGTATCAAGTGCACCCAGTTGTTTCACGTCGTCACAAATATGCACCAAATTATGTACATTATATGATACATACTCGTACCCATATATTTTACCAAAATTTTCAACAAAATAAATCAGTAAAATTTTCGCGTAGTTCCAGAGACTCGATGTGCAGAGTGATTGAGACGATAATATTCTAATCGCTATACTGAGACACAAAAAGTGACAGTATTTAGAATTATCCAGGCAATCGTAAAATATTGCAGGTCCCGAGTATAATAAGATTTCACGTAACTCTGTTGCCTTGAATCTCTCCAATTCGTATAACGATCTCGGAGCTCTCGCAAATTCTTTAGGAGTTATCTTTTTCAATGCCAGTAGACGATCATTGGCCGTATTAATATTTTTGTCAGTCATTCGGATATTTTTTTTTCCTTTTATCCAAAACGAGAGTAATCGTTTCATCACTCCTAAACAAACCAGGTGCATATAATCTAATGGGAACTGGCTGACCATACCAATATTATCTATTTGCTCGAGAATAGACGTTCGTTTATGGTGATTTTCATCGATTTTCGCAACAAAAGACTCGTCAGATCGTAAAGATGCGTTTGTTTCAGGGTATGTTACTCGGTTTTTTCGAAATTTCCCTTCCTGAATGCATTTACTGCAGCCATAATAAGCGTTATGATTTTTAATTCCCGTTATGAACGCTTTTGCGGGTGCATCACATGTAATTATATTTAATTTGCATGTAACGCTTTTATTACTTATGACGATTTTTTCTTGCTGAATTGCATTGATATCGTCAACAAAATATTGCAAAAAATCATCGCAATTGTAAGGCTTTGCTCTTCCGTTATAAATACCAATGACAAACGGTTCAGTATAAAATTTGGCACATATACTGCCTAAAATCGGCCACACCTGATCACTACTACTTTTGGATACCGGCAATCCATCTATATTTACGTTGAATGAAATTTCATTCGGAATCGAGCCTTTAGAATAGTAATGATTGACAGATTTCTCTATGCCTGCCTTTAAACCAAAATGGTAATATTTTCCGGGTGCCATATCAATCCATTCTATTTTTCTGGGCGTAGAAAGAAGCGTTCGGCAATCATTGGGCAATTGCTCATGTCCATGTCGTCGAAGGATTCTAAGCAAATCGGTTACCCATGTTTTTGGGACGCAGTACTGTACGACCCACTGTCGTAATTCTGATGCGCAGTCTGGGTTATTTACTTCTTTCGTCTCCCTTGAATTTTCATGACAATCAGTTTCATTTTCTTGAGAAGAATTCTCGTAATTTCTACTGATTTTACCGTCCATATCAGTACTGACTGTTGGTATTTGAGGGAGAGAAGGTTGTGTTGCACTACTCTCAAATAATTGAACAGGGTGTTCATCATCTCCTGTCTCATAGGACTGAAGCTCCGGTGATTGCCTCATTCGACTAGAAGACTTTGCAGCTGCTTTCATTTTTTCGATTTCGGCTTTACGGAGGCGCTGACGATGCCGTTTGGTGACGCAATTTAGATCTTTCACTTTCATTCTTCCCATTCTAAATTAATATATAAAAACTATACGGAATATCCATTTGTTCAAACTTTGAAAAAATTGAACATATATATCGTGAATGTAGGTCATTCCGTGTTAAATCCACCAAGAGCTGTAATCGAACCCTCTCAATTTCGATGAAATTTGGTCAAAAGTTTTCGTAAGGAAGGAAAAAAAATTAAAATTTTTTTTCTGACAGTTTTATGCAAAATTTGAAATTTCCGAATTTTTCAAATCTTCCAAGTTTATTTTTAAAATTCAATTCAATTTTCTTTCAAGATCAGTACAAGGTATTATATTTAAAAAATTAAACCAAAAATTAAATATGGAACTTGGATCTTCATTTTTTATTTTTGAAAGTTCTCTAAATTCATCATTTAAAAAAATTTTTTTTCGGAATATTTTTTTTCCGTAGCCGTAAGATTTTTCGTAACTATGATAGTTTTCGAGATATTAAAAGAACAAACTTGAGAGATTTGATTTATTGTGAAATTTCGAACATCAATTGAATATCTTTTGAAAATACATTTTTTTATTTTTTTCCTTTGGTAGAACTCCGTTTTATTGAAAACGAAAACTGCTGACCAAATTTAATCGAAATTGAAAGGGGTCGATTCCAACTCTTGGAAGATTTGACATGTCATGATCCATGTGTATACTTTTAGATAATAAAACTCCGAATACGAAATTGCAAAAAGTGTACCTTAAAAAAAATTCACAAAAATGACCTTATTTCCGGCTAGATATATATCTTCTCTCAAAAAAATTCAAATATAAATTCAGAATAATGTATACCTCGGTTCCGGACAAGCTCAGGAGGCACATTGATTATATTATCGAGATTCAATATGACCGGTTCATTGCTGATCATTCGTACATGGCTGGTTTTTTGGATTGTTGCATTTTCCTGCTGTATACTTTTATTGGGGATTACTTTAGTCAGCTTTGGTGGACAGCTGCGTAATCATCTGAAAAACAATTTTCGAGCAAATTTCAAGCCAGACAATTAAAGATGGAAAATTTTAAAAGTCTGTTTTCGTGTGACATAGGCAAAAGGTTTCACATGCTGCGGAAGCTGGCGAAGCTGGTAATGAGGCAAATTTTAATATGCTACTATACCTTGCGCAGTGGGAAATTCTTGCAATGGACGAAGCTGGCGATGAGGCAATAACTACTTTGCAATTAAAATGAGCCTTCAAAAATTTGTCTCTTCACCAGCTTCGCTGTCTGTGAAAATTTCCCACAGCGGAAGGTTTCGCAACCTATGGAAAGTTGCCACATCGCCAGCTTTGGTATTTGCAAGAATTTCATACAGCGGAGATTGGCAAATTTTTATTCAGGCAGAAGGTTTTACAGGCTGCGGAAGCTGGTGAAGCTGGCTATGAGGCAAATTTTCATGGGTTACTATGTCTTGCACTGTGGGAAATTCATGCAATGAGCGAAGCTGGCGATGAGACAATAACTACTTTGCAAACACAGCGGAAGGTTTTGCAACCTATGAAAGCTTGTCTCATCGACAGCTTTGCTATTCGCAAGAATTTCATACAGCAGAGATTGGTAAATTTTTATTCAGGCAGGTTTTACAGGGTGCGGAAGCTGGTGAAGCTGGCAATGAGGCTGACGATGCCGTTTGGTGACGCAATTTAGATCTTTCATTTTCATTCTTCCCATTCTAAATTAATATATAAAAACCATACGGAATATTCATTTGTTTAAACTTTTGTTAAGATGCATTCAAATCGAGGTTATATTTCATGAATAAGACATAAAATAATCACTTAGTGCTTTTATAAGTTACTTACCTGCTTATATATGGAAGGATTCAATAGATATTCTTCAGAGCACCTGTATGACTCCCAAACGCACTTTTATTATTAACAATTTCTTTAACTTTCGAGCAGCGCATTATTCCACGTTTATATGTTATTCTTGAAGTATACAAGTTATGTAAAAAACTCTTTCTACGGTTGACGTAATTGTTACATATAAATGTGATGTACGAAAAGTTTCGTAACATTTATATTAAATGTGTCGCGTAACATTTACGTAACACATTTACGTATTTGCTACGTGACCTATAAGACAAGATTATGATATCACCAATGTTCTATAATTGTTACAGCAATGTTCTATCATTGTTACGGATTTGTTACAAGAAATGTCTCGTAACATTTATGTAACACAGTATACGTATTTGTTACGTAGCCGATACTACGAGATTATGATATCACCAATGTTCTATAATTGTTACGGCATAATCGTAACAGTGACGATATGTTGACGTATCAGTATTACATATTTGTGATGTCAATAATTTTTCGGAATTCCTCCATCCTTCATTTACGTCCTTGCTACATATTGTCAGGACGTATTATATACATCTCGTTTACGTGTGTTATGTAAAAGTTTCGAATTAGTGATGAACGTTACATTACGTATTTATTACATTTCAATTATACGTAAGTGTTTCGTAAATGATCCAAGTGTGTTTGCTGGGAAGTTATTTTGAATTTTAAATTTCACAATTTTTCAAATTTTCCAAGTTTATCTTTCGAATATCTCGAAAACTATTATAGTTACGAAAAATCGTTCTGAATTCATTTTGAAGAGTATACTCAGGGCCACGAAAAAAAAAATATTGCGAAAAAAAATTTTGAAATATGATGAATTTAAAGAATTTTGAATTTTCAAAAATCATAAAAATCCAAGTTACATATTTTATTTTTGGTTCAATTTTTTTAGTATAATACCTTGTACTAATCTTAAAAGATCCTGAAATTTTCAGAATGGTGTGTTTTTGATTCAAAAATAAAAATTTTTGAATTTTGGTAAAAATTTTTTAAATTGTTTTTCCTCCAAGTTAAGTACAGTTGAGCAATCATGTAATTCTGTAATTTTGAGGAGTAAAAATTTCAATTAATGACAATTAAAAAAAAAAATTTTTTTGTACCAAAATTCAAAAGTTTATATTTTTGAAACAAAAACACACCATCCTAAAAATTTCAGGATCTTTTAAGATCAGTACAAGGTGTTATAAAGACAAAATTCAACCAAAAATTTAATGTTGATCGTCGATTTGCACGATTTTTAAAAATTCAAAACTTTATATTTTTGCGATTATATTTTTACGATTTTTGAAAATTCAAAATTCTTCAAATTCATCATTTTTCAAATTTTTTTTTTAAATGTTTTTTTTCATAGCCTCAAGTACATTCTTTAAAACGGCTTCAGAATGATTTTTCGTAAGTATATAGTTTTCAAGATATTTAAAAAATAAACTTGACAGGTTTGAACTATTGTGAAATTTTGAATTTTGCATAACTGTGGGAAAAAAAATTTAATTTTTTTTCCTTTGTAAAAACTTCGTTTTATTGAAAACGAAAACTTCTGACCAAATTTCATCGAAATTGGAAGGGGTCGATTCCAACTCGTAGTCGATTTGAAATGGAATAAAGCCGACGTCTCCAATAAAGAATAAGAAGAAATCACCAAGGGTTAATATACAATACAAACATTTAAAAAAGTTAGAGGTGAAATTTCTTTATAAGAGCAATATTTGTTTCATTTTTCTTAAACACAGTCAAAATGCACACGGCTATATTTTTAAATATTTAGAAGTCCAAAATATATTTAGAGCGATTGAATGCAAATCGAGCTATTTTTTGTAGTCTGCAAATATATGAAGAAATAAGATGTAAAAATATGACAAGCAAATCAAAGATGGGTTTTTTATAAACAAAATATTTTAAGTGGGTCATTTTTCATGCCAAATCGACCAAGAGTTGGAATCGACCCCTCTCAATTTCGATGAAATTTGGTCAGAAGTTTTCGTTTTCAATGAAACGGAGTTCTGCCAAAGGAAAAAAATTAATTTTTTTTTTCAAAAGTTATTTTGAATTTCAAATTTCACAATTTTACAAATTTTCCAAGTTTATTTTTCAAATGATGAATTTGGAGAATTTTGAACTTTCAAAAATCATGAAAATCCAAGTTCTATATTTTATTTTTGGTTCATTTTTTTTTAAATAATACTTTGTACTGATCTTAACACGTTGAGCGCGGCGGCGAGATGACCAAACGAAGAATTACGTTTACTGTCAGTCCCTAGGGACTGACGATGACGTAGCGCTCGACGTGTTAAAAGATGCTGAAATTTTCAGACGTATTTTCTTTCAAAACTATAAACTTTTGAATTTTTAAAAATCATAGAAATCCACTATAAACATTCAATTTTTGGTTAAATTTTGTTTATATAATACCTTGTACTGATCTTAAGATCTTAAGATCCTGAAATTTTCAGGATGGTGTTTTTGTTTCAACAATAAAAAATTTTGAATTTTGGTAAAAAAAATTTTTGTTGTTTTTCCTCTAAGTTAAGTACAGTTGAGCAATCATGTAATTCTGTAATTTTGAGGAGTAAAAATTTCAATTAATGACATTAAAAAAAAAATTTCTTTACCACAATTCAAAAATTTATGTTTTTGAAACAAAAACACACCATCCTAAAAATTTCAGGATCTTTTAAGATAAAAAAAAATTTAACCAAAAATTCAATGTTGATCGTCAATTTGCACGATTTTTAAAGATTCAAAAATTTATATTTTTGAAACAAAGAAAACACCTCTCTGAAAATTTCAGGGTCTTTCAAGATTAGTACAAGATATTATATTAAAATGATTAAACCAAAAATAAAATTTGGAACTTGGATTTTTACGATTTTTGAAAATTCAAAATTCTTCAAATTCATCATTTTTCAAAATTTTTTTCGGAATTTTTTTTTTCATAGCCCCAAGTACACTCTTCAAAACGAATTCAGAACGATTTTTCGTAAGTATAATAGTTTTCAAGATATTTAAAAAATAAACTTGACAGGTTTGAAATATCGTGAAATTTTGAATTTTGCATAACTTTCGAAAAACAAATTTAATTTTTTTTCCTTTGTAAGAACTTCATTTTATTGAAAACGAAAACTTCTGACCAAATTTCATCGGAATTTTAAGGGGTCGATTCCATCTCGTAGTCGATTTGAGATGGAATAACCCATACATAAAATAATAATCATAATAATCATAATAATTTACCGATGCGACGTCCTTCCATGTCTCCGACGTTCTCCCAGCTGACAGTAACTACGAGCATTTCCGTAGTGGCATCAACACTGTCGTTGAAAAGTCTTTTTTCCTTTATGACTGTGTTCGCGGATGATGAGTTCCACCGGAGTATTCCCTATATTAAATTGCGGTTTTTTGATGGTTATTGCGACTGCTCCTTTCAGATGTATGATCTGAAACACACGACATACCGTTAGCTAATGCTGCAACAATAAATATTGTTTAAATAATTCGTTAATCATTTTTATTTATTATTGACATTTGAATCGCTTTAAAATTCCCCACCATTGATTAATAGCCAAAATAATATTTGAATATATAGCAATCTGCCAAAAGAATATTTACCTTATCTGACATTACGATGTTCTTCACCCTTTTTACTTCGTACTGCCAAGCCGAACATTGGATCCGCTTCCCACCATTGTTATTCATAACGAATTTGATAACGTTATATTTGCGATCTTGCCCGACAGTTTTCGCGCTCTCCAATGCATCGACCCAGCCACATATTTCTCTGGAATATGGAAATATACGAATAATTATTTGTTTAAAAATTAAATTTTCACATACGTGACACTGAAGAAGATAGAAAGAAGAAACTTTTTGATACGATATCGCACTCATCGGATGATTTGAAATAAAAATATTTAATTGTAAAATGAGCCATTAATTTATTTGTTTTTTTCGTTTAAAGAGAATTTCGATTTTAATTATATGATTTTCAAGGGCTTATTTATTTTTCAAAAGAGAAACTTACATCGTGTTGTCAGGCGGTGTAAATGCATCGATCGTCGTGCTTTTTGTAAATTTATATTTTGCAATTATTTTTTAATTATTATTTTTTAAATAATTATTTTTTAAATATCTTGAAAACTATATACTTACGAAAAATCGTTCCAAATCCGTTTTAAAGAGTGTACTTAAGGCTATGAAAAAAAATATTAAAAAAAAATTTTTGAAAAATGATGAATTTGAAGAATTTTGAATTTTCAAAAATCGTAAAAATCCAAGTTTCATATTTTATTTTTGGTTTAATTTTTTAAATATAATACCTTCTACTAATCTTAAAATATCCTGAAATTTTCAGAGAGGTGTTTTTTTTTGTTTCAAAAATATAAAGTCTTGAATTTTTAAGAATCGTGCAAATTGACGATCAACATTAAATTTTTGATTGAATTTTTTCTTTATAACACCTTGTACTGATCTTAAAAGTTCCTGAAATTTTCAGGATGGTGTGTGTTTGTTTCAAAAATATAAACTTTTGAATTTTGGTAAAAAAAAATTGTTTTTTTCAATTGTCATTAATTGAAATTTTTACTCCTCAACATTACAGAATGACATGATTGCTCAACTGTACTTAACTTGGAGGAAAAATAATAAAAAAATATTTTACCAAAATTCAAAAAATTTTATTTTTGAATCAAAAACACACCATCCTGAAAATTTCAGGATTTTTAAAGATTAGTACAAGGTATTATATAAGAAAAATTTAACCAAAAATTGAATGTTTATCGTGAATTTGTACGATTTTTGAAAATTCGAAAATTTTTATTTTTGACAAAAACATCTCTGAAAATTTCAGGATCTTTTGAGATCAGTACAAGGTATTATATTACAAAAATTGAACCAAAAATAAAATATATAACTTGGATTTTATGATTTTTGAAAATTCAAAATTCTTTAAATTCATTATTTTTCAAAAAAAAATTTCGGAATATTTTTTTTTTCGTGGCCCCGAGTATACTCTTCAAAATGAATTCAGAACGATTTTTCGTCACTATAATAGTTTTCGAGATATTTGAAAAATAAACTTGGAAAATTTGAAAAATTGTGAAATTCAAAATTCAAAATAATTTTAGAAAAAAAAATTTAATTTTTTTCCTTTGGCAGAACTCCGTGAACAAAAAATTAAAAAGGAGATGCGATCTACTCCATTGGGGCAATGTCTGACGGAGTTGAAATGAGGCTCGCGGTTCGAGTTATGAGTTCAGCGAGCTTGTCAACAAGTTTGTTTGTCGGATGTGCCGTCACTGTCGTTGGGCTGCTGCAATATGATGGCAACTGTCCGTATATGAGGGATTCTCTGTCAATTCAGCCACTTTTTTCGACTATCTCAGATGTGCCCCATAATTGGTTACATCAAAGTGCTACTAAAAGGCATTCTATGTGAATTTTTTCAGATTTTTTAATTCAAAATTTTAGAAATCGTCATTTTTTTCCAAATGAATATATCTCGGAAACTTGGAGTAACTGAAAAAAATGTCTGCACATAAAAGTTGTAGTTTTGTGTTAGCATTCAAGCGGAATATTCGAAATAATTTTTACGTTCCGGTAACGCTGATTTTTTACCAAAAAAGGGGATAATTATTTTTGTATTCAAAAAATGCCATTTTTTTGGCTGAAAAAATTACAGTCTTCCAGTAGATCTGACGATATCGCAAAAGAATCGCCAGAGTGGCACGGATCGAGGTTCTAGGGTAAAAAAATGAAACCACACAAATTAATTTTTTTTTCTACTGGAACCTCGTTAACATATCTCGGGAACTTGAAGTTACTGAAAAAAATGCCTGCACATAAAAGTTGTAGTTTTGTGTTAGCTTTCGAGCGGAATATTTGAAATAATTTTTACGTTACGGTAACGCTGATTTTTTACCAAAAAAGGGGAAATTTTTTTTAAATTCAAAAACAGCCGTTTTTATTTGACTTAAAAATTATAGAGTCTTCCAGTATATCTGACGATATCACAAAAAAATCGTCAGATATACAGGAAAACTGTTATTTGTTCAGCCAAATAAAAACGGCTTTTTTCGAATAAAAAAATAATTTCTCCCTTTTTTGGTAAAAAACCAGCGTTACCAGAACGTAAAAATTATTTAAAATATTCCGCTCGAAAGCTAACACAAAACTACAACTTTTATGTGCAGACATTTTTTTCAGTAACTTTAAGTTTCCGAGATATGTTAACGAGGTTCCGGTAGAAAAAAAATTAATTTGTGTGGTTTTATTTTTTTATCCGAGAACCTCGACCCGTGCCACTCTGGCGATTTTTTTGCGATATCGTCAGATATACTGAAAGACTGTAATTTTTTTAGCAAAAAAAATGGCCTTTTTTAAATAAAAAAATATTTATTCACTTTTTTGGTAAAAAATCAGCGTGACCGGAACGTAAAAATTATTTCAAGTCATCCGCTCGAAAGATAATACAAAACTACCACTTTTATGTAGAGAAATTTTTTTCAGTTACTTCAAGTTTTCGAGATACACTACGATCTCGATTTACACAAGAGCGGTGGGACTGGCACCGCTAGACACTTGCATAAATCGAAGTTGCGCAAATGTTGTCCGTGCGTCCACGCACATCTCACATTAGTCGGGAGCCGTGTCCGCTCTCACACCGGCGCTCTCACACCATGTGCCACGTCGATCGATATCCGCCGCATAGTGGGGACTCTTGCTTATATCGAAGCTGCATAAATCGAGATCGTAGTGTATATGAGGTTGTCCATGTCGATTCGACTACCCTCCAGACCACATTTTTGATTTGCTTCGTGATTTTTTCTATTGTTGCCCTTGCGTTGAAACATTTTTCTGAATTTTTGCAGATTTTTCGGAACAACCGTTTCTGAGTTACGATTTTTTTTAATCGAAAAAAAGGACCATTTTTAAAAATCTGAAAAAATTCACAAAAATTGTATGAATAACGTAAAACAGTTTCCCGCTCGCGAGGATGTGATGCAAATTTTTTTTATATTTTTTTTCGCCAAAAATCGTGGACAACCTCATATTCATTTGGAAAAAAATGGCATTTTCTAAAATGTTGAATTAAAAAATCTGAAAAAATTCACATAGAATGCCTATTAGTAGTACTTTGATATAACCAATTATGGGGCAGATCTGAAATGGTCGAAAAAAAGTGGCTGAATTGACGGAGGATCCCTCATATAACAGTGGCAAAAGGCTCGGACATCAAGATTTCAAATGAAAAGGCAATGCATCCAGATATTTTAATGGATGCTGTGTTCATGCCAAAAATGGTACGGACAAATTCAATTTATTTCTGGATATCTAGGGGGATTATTTATTTTTTAATTAGATTAATTATAAATTTCTATTTACAGAAAGCAAGAAAAGAATAAAGGCCAAGCATTTAACGAACTGGACCTGGTCCGAACACTCAAGAAATAGTTATTCCTCACTCACATTGTTCATTATATGTCAAAAGATAGTTATTGTATGAATTACAATAAGTAATGAAGTTTTTTCGTTAAAAGTTTGATGAGTCATGATATTTCCGGCGTGGCGTGTATATTTTGAATTTTTTATTAAAGGCGTCTTTATCTATTTTTTTCAGCTGATGACAATTTTTCAATTAAAGAAATTGTAATTTAAAAGAATGTTTAAATAAATTAGCTAAGAATTGTATGATCAATAAATTTTTGATTTTTTCTTTATTTTTTTCTAAACAAGTCGACTGATTATTTATTCAAGTCAAGTGGCCAGCTTGAAGGGGCGTGGCTTTTGTTCACCAGGTCGACTGCTTTGTATTTTTTGTTGTCCAGAACGATGTCTCGCTGATTTTCGTGGTCTAAATCGATTGCTCGTTGGCTTACACCGTCCATGCTTATTTCTCAATGGTTTTCGATGCTCGGGTTAATTTTTGTGGTCCAGGTCTATTTCTCCATAGTTTATGTAGACCAGGTCGGCGGATCCATGTTTTTCGATAGATAGGTCAATTTCTAGAAAGGATGAAGAGAAAACGAAGAAAAAAGGAGGGACGTTATTTGCATGAATTTCTTTAGCTTTCGTCAATAACAAATCAGTAATATTTGTATCCAAGTCGATTGCTCGGAAGTTTACGCTTTCCATGTTCATGCCTCAACTTTTTCTGATGTTCAGGGTGGAAGCTCCATGGTTTTTGGTGTCCAGGTTGATGTTCATATGATGTTCATGATCCAGGTCGATTTCTTGATAATTTTTGTGGTCCAGGTCGATTTCTTGACTATTTTTGTGGTCCAGGTCGTTACCTACATAGTTTTTGTAGTCCAGGTCGATGGCCTGGAAGACGGATTCGGTACCTATAAGTTGATTTATCGATAGTTTCGCTGTCGATGTCTATTTCTCCATGGTTTTCGCTATCTGTGCCGACGTCACGATAATTTCAGATGTCTAGGTTCATTTCTTGAACCCGGAAAATGAAAACCAAGGAGCGAAAACCTTAGACTGCGAAAAGACTGCGAAAACCTTCATTTTGTTTTATATATTTATTCATACCTGTTCGCGTTACGATTTTGGTTTATTATTCTGCCGCAAAACTGGCAACGGTACTTCAAACACTGAATCTTCGATACATTGATTCATTCGAACGACGAATCGTATGCGGCATCACCACACGCGAAGCTTATAACCAAACGCGTATACGCAACTGTCAAATTGACAGCGAGGCTTCGAACACCGAATTCCGCATATACCCAACCGCCCAATCACAGGACGAATAAAACGACAACAATTTGAATCTCGCAACGCGATATGAAAACTCGCAATTCGATACTTCGATATTTCGATTTAAAAAATCGTTACACACCAACTTTTTATTAGGGGACTAGGGAACGGAGCCGCGCGCTGAAGCGCGCGAGCGGCTGCCCGTCAGCGCTGCAGCGCTTCAAGCTTGAATATCGTCCAAAATCTATCAACTGCTTAAATATCAATGAGATCCAGAACTGTTTCCCTGATTTTTTTGTGAATTTTCGGACTCTCCTAAGAGGGTTAAAAATAGCTGGAGACGATATCGTCATACAGGTTGCCGGCGGGATAATAAAAAAAATAGGTTGCCAGTAAAGGGTCACAGTAGAACAGCTACGGTCCCATCCTACCAAAGAAAATGATGAGTTTTTACACTTTGACGTTCGCCATATTGGATTTGCCATTTTGAATTGTGAAATTTCAATGCCGGATTCGTAATCAGCGATTTCAAAATCCTTCCGGTACCAATTTTCATTTAAATCGATGCAGACAAATTTCGTGACTGAAAGGGTTTAACATCACGTAGTGCTATTTTTTCAAAATGTAAACCATTCGCTTTTATCTAAATCATGAACATATAATCATGAACATCATAAACATAAATTTTTTCAATTATAATATAATAAGTAAATTATTATTATTTATCTTCTTTATTATTATAGTATTGGTTATTGGTGTTATTAATTATCGCCTTTGAAGATAATCTTTTTCTTATTAAATCATTTTCGCCTTCTGTAATGAATAAATAAAGATCACAAATTAATTTTTAAATAAACTTCATTGATTCGGTAACGTAAGATGAGTCGTCCAAATTGGAGTCCCTACATATGGGGCCATCCATGTCACTTCCGCCAGTAAAAAAAAAATTACCACAAATAATTTTCAAAAGTCGAGTTACTTTATTGAAAAATATTCACTAAGTGTTGAAATTTTTAAAAAAATGTTGACGTTTTTTCTCGTTGATTACCATTTTTTAACATTTTTCCATTCAAATGGCTGCATCTTTGGCAGAATTTGACGTATTTACATTTGTAAAAAAAAAACGAGAATATGTGTCTTTTTATGGCCTACCAGAAAAAAATTAATTTATATTTTATTGAGCAAGTCGAACGTCCGTTTTAGCGCAAAATATGCAAAAACATTTTTTGTCTCAAGGAAAGACACTCGTTATTTAATTTTTTTATTTTTACCCGAATTATGAATAGGAAAAACGAATTTCTGGTGTTTTTCGTTACATGGGATTTCTAAACACCGTGAAGTAACAGCTATTGAAAAAAAAATTTTAATAGCTGTCACTTCACGGTGTTTAGGAATCCCATATTATAAAAAACACCAAAAATTCGTTTTTCGTATTCACAATTCGGGAAAATTTTTAAAAAATCAATAACGAGTGTCTTTCCTCGAGAAAAAAAATGTTTGTTCATATTTTGCGCTAAAACGGACATTCGACTTGCTCAATAAAATCTAAATTAATTTTTTTCTGGAAGGCCATAGAAAGACGCATATTTTCTGTTCAGTCTCATTGAATAGAATTAATATTTTCGCCAGAATATTTAGATATAGATATGTTCATAAAATTCTTAAACGTCGAGTACACCTTCAGCGACTCATTTTATATAGTAATTTTCGGGAAAAATAATTCTTAACGTTCGAGAAGCAATTTGCATCGTCCGTGCAGCTGTCCCTCGTAAAAATCTTGCCGGGATTTTTCGAGCAGGAAAAACCAAAACTAAATGACGATTCGGATTTTATTAAGGCTTACGAGCATTCATAATTACTTTTATGTCTTAATCTTCGCTAGCCTTTCACACCATCTGTGCAGCTGTCTCATACAAACATTTGGATTTTCCGAACGTAAAACTAACCGTTCATGCCGATCGAATTTTATTATTTAAGCCGCGCGAGCATTTTTGGTCATTCTCTAATTTATCCCTTCTCGATTCAACCAATCAGAATTGCAACTTGGGCACGCCTTTAAGCATCGAAATTCTTACGCTTGTAAGAACTTAGAAAATTTTCAGTAGCAGCAAAACTGCCAACCGAGACAGTCGTACCTTGTACTGACGTGCAAGTGCACTACGCGCCATCCTTTGGTTTTCCTTCCGAACAGTAGTAAAATTAACAAAAATTTAATCAGTATATTACATTAAGGTGCGATTCCGAACATTATTAAAGTAAATTTCAAATAAATAACATTTATCGTGCCGTGATTCAGATATTGTAAACAACTTAATACTTTCATATTTTTTCTTCAATAAACTATATTTTTTGTGTGTGTGTAACTGAGTGACGATTACTTAATAAATTATCCATCTTCATCTATAACCCGAGATCGCCGGCGATTAATTTCTCTTGCGATCGTGCGAGCGAGGACTTCGACACCACCAGTGTGTACTCAGGCCTTACAACCCTGAGCGGTCAAAATTTACCACGCGGCTCCTCCTCGCACAATACATTTTCGTTTTTTTTACTAATATAAATACGTCAAATCCTGCCAAAAATACAGCCATTAGAATATAAAAATGTTAAAAAATGGTAATCTACAATAAAAAACGTCAGAAAACTTTTGAAAAATTTCGACACTCGTTGAATATTTTTCAATCAAGTAACTCGACTTTTTAAAATCATTTGTGGAATTTTTTTTTTACTGGCGAAAGTGACATGGATCGCCTTATATAGGGACTCTAGTCTAAATGCTATTTGATCTTCTTTATATAAGAAGATCTCCATTCTTTTGTTGCGTCATGCTCAAGCCATTTTCAAAAATCCAGATATTTCTACGAAAAATTAATGTTAATAATTAGTTAATTATGTAAATTTGTTTATTACCAGTGTACAGCATTGCTTTATACTAATCCCCCCCCCTTTCCTAGTAAGGCCGGGGCTGCAGCCCGCACCCTACACCTTTTCCATTCTGTATCGCAATTCTGCCGAGAGTGAAGGGAAAACTGCAGAAAAACCTTCACTGATACAGACGGTAAACTCTACCTAAGCGCCCGTCGGTAGCAATGCGAGCCCGCTCTAGCACGACTATCGTCGGTCGGTTAGGTAGTTACCTCCTCCATTGCGATCCAGTGAGCCAGTCGCTTGCACAGTTAGGTGAAACACCATCCGAGCGATAAGAACCGCGTCGGCAGGCCTCACCGAAACCGTACAATTAACCGCCCACTCATCGCAATGAGGTCTTTGGGATTCCATTATTTTAATGGTGGGGTCCCAACCCACCGGGATTGCAGCTGATAAACACTTGAAAAATTGGAATATTTTTCAGCGGTGTCGCCGGCGTTCGAACCCGGGTCCCGCGGATTACGAGACCCGCGCTCTAGCCACTTGGCCACTGCTCTCCCTCTTTAGTTAATTATGTATTATGTTATGAATATGGGGAGTTCCATGTTAAATCGACCGAGAGTTGGAATCGACCCCGTTCAATTTCGATAAAACTTGGTCAGAAGTTCTCGTTTTCAATAAAATGAAGTTCTACCATAGGAAGTTATGTAAAATTCAAAATGTCGCAATTTTTCAATTCTTTCAAGTTTATTTTTTAAATATCTCGAAAATTATTATAATTACGAAAAATCGTTCTAGATTCGTCTGAAACAGTATACTTAAGGCTACGAAAACAAAATATTCAGAAATTTTTTTTTTTTTTAATTATGACTTTGGAGAATTTGCAATTTTCAAAAATCATGAAAGTCCAAGTTCCGTATTAAATTTTTGGTTTAATTTTTTTATATAATACCTTGTGGTGATCTTAAAAGATCGTGTAATTTTCAGGACGGTGTTCTTTTGTTTCCAAAATATGAATTTTTAAATTTTAGTAAAAAAAAATTTTTTTTTCCATCTACACACACATCTTCCACATAATTCGAGTCGATAAAAGTTTTGGTGATATTTTAAGTACTTATAGCGTCGAAGCAAAAATTTAAAAACCATTAACCATATTGAAGATGATGATAATATCGATTTCCAATAATGAAAATCTAATAAATTCCTCGATTTTTCTGAATACATATGAATTTTTCACGAATTTTTTTATGGTTTTTCAATTTTATGTTTTTAATTTTTAATTTTGAATATTGCATGAAAAGTGGTGAATTTTGGATATGTTCTGTACAAAGGTTCTATATTACACGCATAAAGTATATCCGGATCATGAAACGAATATTTTTATAAATGCAGTTTTTCAAAATTCTAAAAAACATAAATTAAAAACCATTGGAAAATTCTTGAAAAATTAATATGTATTCAGAAAAATCGAGGAATTCGTTACATATAATAAAAAAAAAATTTTACGGAAATTTTTTACAACAATTCATTGTTTAAACAATTCTTTGATAGCTTTTTGGCATTGTAATTATTGGAAATCGATATTATTCTCATTTTCAATATGGTTGGTTTTTCAAATTTTTGCTTCGACGCGAAGTACTTGAAATTTTCACAAAAACTTTTTTTGACTGGCATTATGTGTCTCAGACAACCTTAACAACTTACCAATCAACTGGTCTTCCATCTCGCCGATTTTTTCCCATTTATCTACGATGATTGGCTTTTTATGCTCATTTTTTTTCTTTCCATGAAACCCGTAGTTCACCTCGACCTCCGTATGCTGCTGTATGGGATACCTCATATGGAATGTTGCCCATATTGTAGGGAGAGCTTACTTCTTTCCCAACACCTCCAATTAATCGAATAATCTGAAAGATGAACGTTATTATTTTTTTGCATATTTATTTACCACACACAAACACAAATGTAGATTTTTTTTTGTCGATTTCCATGTAAATTTTTTTTTTCCAATATCATACCTTGTTCATCTCAACCACTTTAGCCACTCTCTCGACTTGCTTCTCCCACGCCAAGCATTGCGCCCTTTTTTCTGACCCGTTGTTCAAAACGAATTTTATCAGATTAAACTTTTTTGTCTTCCCGACGATTTTTGGAAGCTCGAGGGCATCGATGTATCCGGAAATTTCGCTGCGTTATATTTAAAAATGAAAAAAATAACTTGAAAACTTGCAAATTTTTTTTATGTGTTTAAGTAGTACATATGAGGCGATCCATGTCACTTCAGTCAGTAAAAAAGAAAAATTCCACAAATAATTTTGAAAAATCGAGTTATTTTTTAAAAAATTTACTGAATGTCAAAACTTTTAGAAAAATTTCTGACGTTTTTCTCGTTGATTATCATTTTTTTAACATTTTTCCATTCAAATGGCTGTATCTTTGGCAGAATTTGACGTATTTACATTTTTTAAGAAACGAAAATCTGCGCCTTTTTATAGCCTTCCAGAAAAAAATTAATTTAGATTTTATTGAGCAAGTCGAACGTCCGTTTCCGGGCAAAATATGCAAAAATACTTTATTTCTCGACGAAAGACACTCCCTAATTTATTTTTTGCTTCCTCATAAAGGAAGCTTTGTTTTCGTGAAAAATTTTTTTTTCGCGATTTTTATGCCAATATGTTCAAAATAAAACATCGAGAAATCGTATTTAGAAAAAATGTCCGGATGGATGTGTGTGTGTGTGTGTTTGTATGTATACTGAATTTCAGATGTAAATGATTAATAACTCGAAAACGCTTCGAGATATCAAGCTAAAATTTGGCACACTTGTCGAGCACGAATTGCTCTTCGTTATGAAATTTTTTTTTTTTAATTATAACGGGTGTTCAGATTTTATCGACTTTTTTCGTTTTTGCCAGAATGGCGTAAACGCTCTAGCCTCTGTAACTTTCAAGATATTGCACTCAAACTTTGTACAGAATTAGTATAACTATTAAGGTTGTTTGGTATTGAATTTGGCGAAAATCCATCGAGGGATTAAAATTTTATGAAATTTTGAATTTTTTGAAAAATCGCCCAAACGCTCTAACTTGCGCAATTTTTAAGATATTGTACTGAAACTTTGCACAGAGGTATTAGCTGTGAAGGTTGTTCGCTATTAAATTTGGCAAAAATCTATCGAAGGATTAAACTTTATGAAATTTTGATTTTTTTGAAAAATAGCACAAGCGCTCTAACTTGCACAATTTTCAATATATTTCACTGAAACTTTATACAGAACTTGTATAGCGATCAAGGTTGTTCGCTATTAAATTTGGAAAAAATCCATCGAGGGATTAAAATTTTATGAAATTTTGAATTTTTTGTAAAATAGCGCAAGCACTCTAACTTACACAATTTTCTATATATTTCACAGAAACTTTGTACAATACTTGTATATCTATCAAGGTTTGTTCGCGATCAAATTTGGCAAAAATTGATCGAATTTGCACATTGATTACTAATATTTTTCAATAGTTAACAAAGCTTCCTTTATGAGGAAGCCAAATTTGATCGCCATACCATGAGTTAAAGTAAGCTATGTGAACTATGGATAAAGATGAGGAAGCAATATGCAAATTTCAATTTGCAGGGTGTTTTAATTTCCCCGAGTTGTGAATAATACGAAAAACGAATTTTTGGTATTTTTTATATTATGGAATTCCTAAACACTGCGAAGTAACAGCGATTTTTTTAAAATTAATATATTAATAAAATAAAATTTTTATATTAGTAACAGCTACTTTTTTTATTAATATATTAATATGTTAATAAAATTAATATATTAATAAAAATAAAATAGCTGTTACTTCACGGTTTTTAGGAATTCCATAGTATAAAAAATACCAAAAATTCGTTGTTCATATTCACAATTCAGGGAAATTAAAAAAAATAAAATAACGATCGCCTTTCCTTGAGAAAAAAAATATTTTGCATATTTTGCCCTGAAACGGACGTTCGACTTGCTCGATAAAATCTAAATTAATTTTTTCCTGGATGTCCACAAAAAGACGCAGATTTTCGTTTGTTGAAAACGTAAATACGTCAAATCGTGCCAAAGATACAGCCATTTAAATGTAAAAATGTAAAAAAATGGTAATCAACGAGAAAAAAGTCGGAATTTTTTTTAAATTTTCGATACTCGGTGAATATTTTTCAATAAAGTAACTCGATTTTTCAAAATTATTTGTGAATTTTTTTTCACTGGCTTAAGTGACATGGATCGCCTCATATATAAGTTGCATATAAGTTGTATATAAGTAGTATATAAAAGTTGTATATAAGTAGTAAATAATAGTTGTGTTTTTGAGCTCACGATAAAACGAATCAAACGCGAATGAAATTTAAAAAATGTATTTATAAGAAATTGTTTTCAAATAAAAAAGTTTGAAGTAATTACTTACATCGTATTGTCCTTGTCACGGATCGAGTCAATGGCTGCATTGCTTGAAAATGTCGGAGTACTAATAACCGCAGACTGTTTATCGGCATCCTGCGTTGTTTCTTTTGATTTATTGAGTTTATTTATTGGGGCCATAATGAGGTCACAGAAATAAATTGAAAATAATTATACAGGACGACGCGTCTTTTCTGTCCAACGGCTTTGAATGATGTGACGATATGTTTTTTTATCTGTTACCAATAACAGCGAAAAAACAATTGCAAGAGATACTGCAGTATGCGGCTTTTCATAGAAACATACAAAATACCCATTAAAGACAAATGAACGTTTGCCGTGTCGAATGTGGCTTCGCCTTTATGAAATTGATATTTTCCTGCTGTTTATGAATGAAAGAATGAACGGATAATCATGGTCTCCAAAGTCGTAGGATAAGGAATATGTTGCCCCCTCATAACATTATTTTCATTTTTGCTTCCTCAATGCTTACTTATAAAGGAAACATTGTTTTCGTGAAAATTTGTTTTTCGAGATTTTTATGCCAATGTGTTCAAAATGTCCTAAAACATTGAGAAATCATATTTAGAAAACATGTGTGTGTGTGCATATGTATGTATTCTGAGTTTCAGATGTAAAAAATTAATAACTCAAGAACGCTTCGAGATATCGAGCTAAAATTTGGCACACTTGGCGAGCATGAATTGCTCTTCATTATGAACAAATTTTGTTTTCATTCTAACGGGTGTTCAGATTTTATTGACTTTTTTCGTTTTTGCAAGAATGGCGTAAACGCTCTAACTTCTGCAATTTTCAAGATATTGCACTCGAACTTTGTATAGAATTAGTATGGCTATTAAGGTTGTTTGATATTGAATTTGTCGAAAATCCTTCGAGGGATCAAAATTTTATGTAATTTTGTATTTTTTCAAAAATAGCTTAAACGCTCTATCTTGTGCCATTTGTAAGATACCCAGCAAACACAGTTCCGAAATAGTTACGAAAATGTTACGTAACGTTACATTGGACGGGTGGGGGTCGAAGAGTCGACTAACCAATATTTCGAACGGCCGAAATCCCGAATTTTACGATTACGAGCGTTCGAATAACGAAGCACCGAAATCCCGAACGCCAGAAAAACGAAAGCGGAGAGCCGCCCCATGCGTAAGAGAGAGAGAGAGATGCGCCGCCTCTCTCTCTTACGCATGGGGCGGTTCTCTCGACTTTCTCTTTTCTGGCGATCGGGATTTCGGCGCTTCGTTATTCTAACGTTTGTAATCGTAAAATTCGGGATTTCGGCCGTTCGAAATATTGGTTAGTCGACTCTTCGACCCCCACCCCATTGGACATAACATTTATGTCACAAACTCCGTGAATGAAGCAGAGTTTTTTCTCAAATATGTCATCCTATAAACAAGTCACAGATACGAAACATCTACGAGAAATAATAATGAAATAAACTCATACCCAAGATGTAACATATTCAGCTCATAGATGTAACAAACTCATCACATAGCCATAACAAACTCAGATAATAGATGTAACAAACTCAGATCATAGTTGTAACAAACTCAGCTCATTGATGTAACTCCTACGAAACGAAACGTAACCCTGGTAACGCATGATACTCGTAACAATGATGTCAATGTGATTTCGTGGTTACAGGTAATTTACGTATATACATATTTTATGAACAAATTACAAGAAATTTATGTATTCCCAACCTACATATTAGGTTGGAGTTTTATTTTTATTTTAACATTTGAAAAGTACATTTTAATTATAATTTATAATATTTGTAGAATACCTACAAATATGATGTATCGTCCACCATTTGAGGTACCAAATGAACAATTTTTTGGGACTAGTTAGAACCCTCAAGGTGCACCGGTGTCCTGAAAAGCCTAGTTTTGAGTTTTTATACTCTACGCTAATAAACTGCTGGCGACGTCTTATTTCCTTTGTAAACTTTTTTCCACGGGATGAGCGTGGCACATTTTGATTAAAGTCAAAATTGTGACCAGGACAATGCCTGGAAAGTTCAAAATAGGCTAACAATTTCAAAGCAGGCCTGCAACTCTGAAATAAAGAGCAGAAAACATGTGTCATGCTCATCTCATGGGAAAATGAGTTACGAAGGAAATGAGACGTCGTAGAACAAAATCTGTCTATCAATTCTTTCTGAATCATGCACAGAGTATAAAAACTCAAAGCTAGGTTTTTACACAGAGTGTAAAAACTCAAAACTAGGTTCTTACACTCTGCGCATGATGCTGAAAGAATTGCTAGATAGATTTTGTTCTACGACGTCTCATTTCCTTCGTAACACTTTTTCCCATGGGATGAGCGTGGCACATTTTGATTAAAGTCAAAATTGTAACCAGGACAATATCTGGAAAGTTCAAAATAGGCCAACAATTTCAAAGCAGGCCTGCAACTCTGAAATAAAGAGCAAAAAACATATGCCGTACTCATCTCATGGGAAAACGAGTTACGAAGGAAATGAGACGTCGTAGAACAAAATCTGTCTATCAATTCTTTCTGAATCATGCGCAGAGTGTAAAAACTCAAAGCTAGGTTTTTACACAGAGAGTAAAAACTCAAAACTGGGTCCTTACACTCTGCGCATGATTCAGAAAGAATAGCTAGATAAATTTTGTTCTACGACATCTCATTTCCTCCGTAACACTTTTTCCTATGGGATGAGCGTGGCACATTTTGATTAAAGTCAAAATTGTGACCAGGACAATGCCTGGAAAGTTCAAAATAGGCTAACAATTTCAAAGCAGGCCTGCAACTCTGAAATAAAGAGCAAAAAAAATGTGCCATGCTCATCCCATGGGAAAATGAGTCACGAAGGAAATGAGACGTCGTAGAACAAAATCTGTCTATCAATTCTTTCTGAATCACCCGCAGAGTGTAAAAAACTAGATTTTGTTCTACGACATCTCATTTCCTTCGTAACACTTTTTAATATGGGATGAGCGCGGCAAATTTTGATTAAAGTCAAAATTGTGACCAGGACAATGCCTGGAAAATTGAAAATAGGTTATCAATTTCAAAACAGGCCTGCAACACAGAAAGAAAGGGCAAAGAGAAATTAAGCGAACGTGCAACGCGAATAAGGTTATAAACCGAGTAAGGGAAATTCCTGGGTGTTTTTCCATCATAGCAAATACCCATATAACTTATTTTTTTTTTTTAAATAAAGGGATCACATTAAACTTACCTCTTGCAATGTATGCTGTATTATTCTGGTTTATTCTGTATTACGCTGGATTATTCGATATCACCTCCTTGTACTTTACACTCACATAGTGTTTACGTTCCTTAATCGACATAACCTTAAAATGATTGAAGACATTTGTCGTAATATATGATACGTATATGTTGCGGATTTGCTACAAGAAATGACTTGTGACATTTATGTCACACATTATACATATTTGCTACGTAGCCTATACTACGAGATTATAACATCACCAATGTTCTATAATTTTTACAGCAATATTCTATAATTGTTACGGATTTGTTACAAGAAATGTCTTATAACATTTATGTCACAGTGTGACATATTTGCTACGTAGCCTATACTACGAGATTATAATATCACCAATGTTCTATAATTGTTACAGCATCGACTCGTAACAGTTTGACAAGTTTACAGTACATGTAAATATCTCGTATAAGAGTGACGAGATCTTGACGTATCAATGTTACGTATTTGTGATGTCTATAGTTTTTCGTAATTCCTACATCTTTCATTGACATCTTTACTACATATCGTCAGGACGTATTATATACATCTCGTTAACGTGCGTTATGAAAAAGTTACGAATTTGTGATGAACATTATATGACGTAGTTATTACATTTCAATTATACGTAAATGTTTCGTAAATAATCCAAGTGTGTTTGCTGGGTATTGTACTGAAAATTTGCAGAGAGCAAATATAGCTATCAAGGTCGTTCGCTATCAAATTTTTAATTTTTAATTTTTTCAATTAATTTGATTAATTTATTAAATTCAAAATTCATTTAAAAAAACTCCATTAAATATTTCAAGCACTGTTGAATGCGGAAAACACGATGCTTAAGAATTTTTATCCTACTAAAAGACTTGGTATTAGTCAACGGATGCGAGTTTCAACTTGAAATTTATATCGTGACTTCTCAGATATATACAAAACATTTAAAAAATTGTCCCGCTGAATTAAATTATGTTTTTTTTGTAAATCATTTTTTTCGGTTTTTGACCGAAATTGAAATGAATTCGTTTTTTTTTCGAAATCGCTGATATTTTTTTTGAAAAGCGCAGAAAATTTCCGATCAAAAGCTATTGACAAAGAATTTTTTCGATTTCATTTCGCGCCGTGCCTAAGCTCCGAAGAGCTGAATACGCAAAAAGTTCACAATATAACTTTTCGTGTATTCCAAAGAATATTATAGCTAGAGACCTGAAAATTTGTGTACAATATAATTTCAGGCAATACTAAAACATACTCAAGTTTCAAGCAATTCTAAAGAGGTCAGCCTAAAAGGGGGTCCAGTTATGCAGGAATACCTCTCATATATAATATATATTTTTTCAGATTTTTAGATTCAGATTAATTTTTTTTTTGCATAAATATAATCATATTTAGAGGAGCTAACCCACATCATTTTTTTTAAATCGAGGAAATTACATTTTTCATTTGTCATTATAGGGTGTTTACTATCACCTGAAAAATTATGAAAATTCTTAAGTGTGATGAAATTACATTGAATCTTAAATTTATCATGAAATGTCATGTGTTGAGAAATTAGCTCTCGTAGCATATTCAAACTTCGTGCGCGCCTGCGTACGCAACTCTGATGGCTGAGATGACCGCATCTTTGTGTCATAAACGTCGCCTGTAGAACTGGGCTGAGCTTTCTCTTTTGTAACGGAACTTGACCCGGCGATTTTGACTTTTCATGTTTTTTTTTAATGTTTGTTTGTCATTTTTAAGTGACTGTTCGATTAATTACAACATTTGTGTGAAAAGCCTTGTTGCAAAAAAACGAAAATCAAATTTTGCGTGAACTCTGAGCCCAATTAAAATTTTTTTAATCATCTCGACTTCTGGTCCTGACACTGAAGGGCGGAAATTTCAAGCGCTTTGACAACGCGTGTTTTCCTAACGTTGACTGTGGTAATACAATATGTAAATAAAAGTACAACAATATGTTTTGAGCTGATATGCTTGTGTGATAGTCGTATTTGAATATTGAAAACCCCAATAGCCGGCATAAGCCGGTATAACCAAGGTACATAATGCCGAGGTAGGTAACATAACTGGCTTTTTTTTGCTTCAAGATTCGAATGGCTTTCACCACTGAACTACATATACTTATATTTTTGTGGCTTTCACGTATGTAACAATTCTTGAGGTATTGGGAATAAAGTGGGAATTGGTACCAATGGACTGATTTTTCAAACCTTGCCTTATGAATGAACTAAAAACCACATTACAATCCAGTAATTGTTTGTGCAAAAAATCAATACGTTTCTCTATAGTAAGTGGAGTTAATAACTGATGAGATGTTATTTTGTATGGACGCAGGTTTTAAATATGCTTTAGAATCCTATGCAGTGATGACGGAGGTATTCCCAGCACTTGAGCGGCTATCCCAATCGATGCATTTAGATTTAAAAAAAATAATAATTCTCAACCTTTCCAATATTTTGTTCCGTCGTTATGGACGGAGAAACACCTGGCAAATGATGTCTACGATCTTCTAGTGTTCCGTATTGAACAAAATGATCAATAACTCTGTAAAAAAAACCACCAAATTATTTCAATGCTCTTCGATTATTCAAAAAGTTCATCAAAATTAAGTTGCATAGATATGAGTATATAAAAATGATGAGTTCTTACCTTTTGAGAGTATTTTCACTCGTAGCTCTATGCGTTCCATAACGAGTACGAAACCCTTTATACGCATTATTGTACGATTTGGCTCTAGGAAAAAAGCATTCCATGAGGTATATTTTTTCTTAAGGGCACACATTTTTTTGAAGGTAAACAACTGTTGACCTTAGAATCTTTTTGAAAGTTTAAAAGGGGAGAAATATCCAATTAGTTTCAGAAACTTTCTATGTAATATCCTGTATATCTATCAAGTTTTGTACCTCTATTGCCTTCGCCTGTTTATGGGCTATCTGCTCAAACTCTTGCTTCGAATCATGAAACTGTGTACTGAACCTCGTTCGATTACTTATTGTAGTCCAATTACTAATATTATTCATTTGTATATAAAGTTTGATTTGTAACTCTATAAAAAAGTGTAATCATTAACAATTTATATAACTGATCTATATACATGCACAATCATCTTGCCCGCGTGTCTGCGCTTTTGCTGGTTGTTTCTGACCGCGCGGAACCTTGACGGAACTGATTTATTTCTTCGATCTTTTTTCATATTTCCCACGTTCTTTATGATCTTTATTTTCTTTTCTGTTCCTCGTAATGATGTTTTCCTGCTATGATAATCTGATATTAATGATTTGCTTGGTACTCTATTTTTGTGCTCATGGTGGTTCATTATAGGTCCCACCAATTTAAGTTATTATTTCGGTCTTTGCATTTGTCATTTCTTTTCATACATATTCACATACCAATGTTTTACATCCCCGTTCGAACACCTTATTGAGAAATAAATGTAACTTTTTAAATTAGAGTAGCATATTACTATGATTCAAAGCATATAGTAATGGTACTTAAATCATAGTAATGGTACTCTAATTAAAAAACAGTTACATTTATTTCTTAATAAGGTGTTCGAATTACCGACGGGGATGTAAAACATTAGTATGTAAATATGTAAGAAAAGAAATGACAAATGCAAAGACCAAAGTATTAACTTAAATTGTATTATATATACATACTCACAAAACTGTTGTGGAAAACTATTCACAATGCATATAATAACACCCTTGACATCTTTTTTTAACGATACAACTCTTTGTAGACATAATTTTTAACGACGTTTCTGTCACGTTCTGTTCCAAGATAAACTTTGAGAGCCGTGATTAAAAACGTCCCTTCGAAGATCGATGCTGATTTTTTGGAACGTTTGACCTTGTGACTTGTTGATGGTCATAGCAAAAGCTATCTTTACAGGAAATTGACGTCGCTTGAAAGTGAAGGGATAATCATTTTCACAGTACAAAGTGATGCGATGGAAAAAAACGATATCTCCACTTTTATCACCAGACAGAATCTCGCAACGCAAAACCGTATTATCTAATTCTAAAATTAGTAATCTTGTACCATTGCACAAACCTTCGTTGATACTCAAGTTTTTAATGAGCATTATAATACTGTACTTTCTAAGACGGAGTTCGTGAGGCAGCAAACTCGGTGGCGATAGCGTATTCAGATATTCCGGCAAGATAGTCTCGTTGATCTGGTCGTTGTCACCACAATTCTCCGGACTGTCAACGCTAGTGTACAATCGTTCGGTACTTTTGTCGAATAAATCCATAACTCTCGAATTTATTTCTTCAACGTCGACATTTTGAGCTGACAGAATAGCACACAGTGCTACTTCTTTAAAGTGCCTTTCTCTCACCAATTGTCCAAATGTATCATCGACGATATCTTGATTCGCAGATGCTATGCAACAATCTGGTACTTCGTTCGGTAAAACTCTCATGTTTCGTGTCAACGCGTACTTAGAAAAATGTTGCCAGAGTGCGCTATACTTGATTGACAGGTTAACTGTTTCAGTACGAGTCCCTCGTATCTTGATCGGAAGCAGTTGGCGGAAGTCTCCTCCTAAAACTATAATGTTTCCACCAAAAGGCTTGTTATTGTCCATGATGTCCTTTAACGTTCGATCCGCAACTTCAAGTGCATAACGCGGAGCCATAGGTGCTTCATCTCAGATGAATAGGTTGACGTTTTTTAAATACCCACCTTGTCTTGATTGCACCTTGATGCTCTATGTGGAATCTGAGTACAAAGGTACCGGGAGCCCAAACGTTTTATGGACAGCTTACCTTCAGGAAGCAATGGCGCTGCGATTCCGGTAAAAGCCATAGCACTGACATGCTTTCCTCTACCTCGAACGAGATTAGAAAGCGTGGTATACGTAAAAGTTTTACCAGATCCTCCAGGACCATCGATGTATAAGCAAGTTCTCTCGACATTGTCGTTATCAATCGCACTCGAGACAGCATCAACAAACACCTTTTGGGTATCATTTAGTTGTCCATATTGACGCATGTCAATTTCGGTAAACTGAGCTGATAACGTATCAGGCTCGTCGTTTCCATTTGAAATTTCTATCTGATCCATTCCCAGGAATTGAGATAGATTCAAACCTTCGTTTATAAGCATACGAGCGATTTGAAAATATGCTTTTCTTTGAGCTTGCTGCATGCTCATGCGTCTTGCGTAATCCTCGGAAAACTTGACCTTGAATTGCTCCCAGAGTTCTTCTGGATGAATTGGTTGACAATGGATCAGAATTCTGACGAACAGTCTGCGAAGGAGACCGGGCATCATCCAAACGGCAGCTTCTTCAATCGCTTTGCGCCACTTATCGTCATTTTCAATCAGCCCTCGTGCCAGGCATGTCGCTGTAAATGTCTCGCAGACTTGTCCATCAACGGTTCTCAAATCTTCGAAGCTTTTGGCTCCTTTGACCTTCAACAATAGCAATCGAAGATGAAACAATTCAATTTGAGCAGGACTTATCAAGTACATTCTTCCGAATGCGTCGTGTCTACGTTGTCGTTTTTCCCATCTTGATACGGTTGCTGCATCAACGTTAGGTTTTTTAAACACGTAATGTGACGGGATATCCGGATACACGAACAATCTTGCAGATTCATCGCGAACGTTCAATGCGAAGTAATCGCTTAGCATACTTACCCGACTCATGGCATTCCTTATTCCGTCTTCATTCATGTCTGCCGTAATTATGACGCTGTGATCATCGGGCAGATGTACAGGGAGCCTCATTACAGGGTGGCTTTTCTCTTGCATCTCCTTGTCGCAGATACGCCAAACTGCTTCATTTGGTCCAACGTAATGGGCTTCTACGTGATCAGTTACTTCGTCGTGATTAATGATGCGTTCTTCATCGTCACCATTTTCTCTATTCGTCACCCGAATAGCCGCTGCATCGTGCCCTTTAAATATGTATTTATATAGATGCTTTGGAGCCGTAACGCTCGTTACAATTTCCACATTAATGTGATAATTGAAAATAAGCGATAACGTTGGACAATACGCACGACCCATCGATTATCTACGACGTATCCTCCACGGCGTTCGTAAAAAACTCCATTGTCTCTTCTACGATAGTACGGATATGCGTCTGCATCCATCGTAGTTTCAGCTCGGAATGGCTTTGGAAAATGCTTGGAGTATTTTCCGTTCACTTCGCACCATGCTCCACAAGGTCCGTGGATCATATTACCCATAATAATTCGATGTAAATCGGGATTCAATGTCGGATCAGGAATCTCAGCAGAGATGTACTCGTCAACCATTTCTGGCGTAGACAATTCGCGCTTCAATGTCACTAACAGGTGAATGTGCATCAAACCACGCTTCTGCGACTCGATCGTGTACACGAATGCTCGTGTTTCACAGAAGAAATTTTGACGAACGATCAAATCAAGCAAATACTTCTTTTTTATGTCGAAGACACGTGCAGTGAGATCTGGGCTGTCCGACGGTTGCTGACCAGGAAAAAGATTTTCTTTAATCTCTCGCCAGTTCGGATTGCAGGTCATTGTAATAAAAAGATCTGGCTGTAATAATACGATCGAGTGCTCCCAGTATATCTCGATCGAGGGTAATGTTTCGTCGTTGTAGAGATTCGACTGCTTCATTCGAATCGACGATAAATAGCTGGCTGTAGGTTGGCAGTTCATCAGGTGCTGGGTACAGTGCAGTATTTACTTGATAGTAAATTGGGAACTGTATTTTGAAACAATACGGCCCAGGATGTCTTCCTTCAAAGTTCATAAAATTGGCGTTGAATGAAGCAAACGAAAAAGACGCGTTGTAAATTTGAATCCGTTAGAAAAATGAGTTTGATTTCTCGTGCGTCCCGTTAAATAAAGAATGCAATTCTGGTGGCATTTCTGGTAATGGTTCAAGTTGAACTTTACCGTGGCTACAGCAATCGTGAAAAGAATTAAGCATGTTGGACACTTTTTCTGAAACAAAATGTGCAGCACTGCAGTGTGTGTAGATCTCAGTCATGCCTGCTCCGTAGTGCTCGTGAACATCATCAATCTGTGCTGAAGGAAATCTGTTTCTTTCCTCGTAACCTCTTTGGCGCGCACGGTACAAATTCTGACGTTGTGCATTGGCTAATCTGTTGGTAACTTTTTGGTCCCGACAATCATGCGTTACAAACATTTCAACTGTTTCCTGTAATTCTAGAACCACTATTGGGTGCTTATTCTGTGCAGTGAAATTTGGATTATTGTTGAGGGAATTACGGTTACGCTGATTTTCAGCACTTCGTTCCCGACGGATGCGTTGAAACTCTGCCTTTTCTTCAGGTGCTCGAACAACCCTTTTTCGTCCCATTTTAGCGTGCCTAGAGTAATTAATTAAATGTTCCACTCAACTGGTCTAAACGTGTAGGAGTTCAAGCAGTTTTTAAAGGGAATTAATAGATTCACCCAAAAAAAGAATTGAATGTTAATTAAGTATAGATGCAATTTGCAAATCGTATCAACTTAAATATTTAATTTATATTAAAAAAATAAATCAATATAGTCATCAATGAAGCAGTTTTGACATATTTAACTCATCAGGTCAACGAAATTTCATAGAAATAATTTTTGTTTAACATTTAATCCATCATCATCATCATCAACATCATCAAAACATATATTAAATCGGTTGGGACCTGAAACAAAAAAAAACATAATTGTCTTAATATTTAGCCTCCACAATAATATTTTTATTTTTTATTTTGTGTATGTTATTTTCCCAAACACAACGTTCATAAAAAAAGAAATTCACTATTTATGCGTTCGTGGGAGGAAAATACAATATTAATTTGCTTTTAACAACATCCATATATTTACTCTCGTAGAGTGTAATAATTTCAAACAGAAAAAAACCCCTCAACGTACAGCGGAATAAAAAATTCCAATAATGCAATGTTGTTCAAATGTAAAATCTCAACAGCTTGGTGGCTGGGGTTAATTATGTCGTACGGGCCCGTGTTTTTGAACATTTTGTTTTCGAAGTACCTTGAATGATCTTAGAGAGTGAGAAAATAAAAAATCGAAAATGACCTTATTGAGGGATACCCTAATGAATATAATATTTCATTATTATTACTAACCTGTTATCCGATCACCGTTCAATCGATGATGATTTAATTATCGTATGGTATTGGATAATTTATATATCCGATAAATAAACCTGTAATATGAAAATAAACATTGTAATAAGTATGTCATTTACAAAAATATGAACCATCTTAAAACAAAATGAGTTAAAGTTTTTGTTATCGACCGTGGCATTTCACATGCAAATTAAAAGCTCTGTCACCATAGTGGTAAAAAGTCGCGTTTAATCACCTAATACATTTGTTCTGTACATTTTTATATCGTCATTTCAATTCTGCTTTTTATTGTTTTCTTATTGTATCTTTGTGGCAATGAAGAAGAAAATTGAGTTTTCATTAGAGCAATGTGGTAGCAAACGTCAGAAAATTAAGTTCAGAACAAATATTCAGATGTAGGTGCATGTGTATGTAACATTTACAAAAACTCTGCAAATTAGACATTCACACATTGCTTTCTCATCTTAATCACATAACTTCCTTCATCACAAAGTATGGCAATCAAATTCGGCTTCCTCATAAAGAGAGCTTCGTTCACTATCCAAAAACATGAGTAATCAACGTGCAAATTTGCCAAATTATTTCAAATTTAATCCTTGCTAAATTTGATTTTTGCCCAATTCAATAGCGAACAACCTTGATCAGTATTTTGAATGTGTACAAAACTTCTGTACAATATCTCACAAATAGCCGAAGTTAGAGTACTCTATTTAAAAAAATATATATATATGTATATATGATAGAATATTAATCATTCGATCGATTTTCGCCAAATTTAATAAGGCATCCTCAATAGCTATATTAGCTCTGTGTAATGTTTCAGTGCAATATCTTAAAAATTGCACAAGTCAGAGCGTTTATGCTATTTTTCAAAAAATTAAAAATTTCATAAAATTTCAATCTCTCGATGGATTTTTGCCAAATTTAATAACAAATAACCTCGATAGCTACATTATTTCTGTGCAAAGTTTCAGTACAATATCTTAAAAACGGCACATGTTAGAGCGTTTGAGCTATTTTTGAAAAAAAGCAACATTTCTTAAAATGTTGATCCCTCAATGGATTTTCGTCAAATGCATCATTAAACAACTTTAATAGCCATACTAATTCTATACAAAGTTTGAGTGCAATATCTTGAAAATTGAAGAAGTTAGAGCGTTTACGCCATTCTTGCAAAAACGAAAAAAGTCGACAAAATCTGAACACCCGTTCGAATTGGAACAAAATATTTCATAATGAAGAGCAATTCGCGCTCAACGAGTGTGCTAAATTTTAGCTCGATATCTCGAAGTGTTCCCGAGATATTAATTACTTACATCTATAACTCATGATAAACACGCGCACGTACGCACGCACGCACACACACACACACACACACACACACACACACACAAACGCACGCACGCACACGCACACACACGCGCGCGCGCACGCACGCACACACACATCCATCCGAACATTTTTTCTAAATATGATTTCTCGATATTTTAGGACTTTTGAACACATTCGCATAAATATCGCGAAAAAAATATTTTATTGCACTCCGTGCGTAAAATGGCACTCTCCGCACTCGTGCAATCAAATTTTGTACGAAACTTGTGCGAGAAACTTGTTCTGACTCGTGTGATTGCAGCATTCGCCTTCGGCTCATGCTGCAAGCTCACGCGTCAGAAAAAGTTTCAACGCACTCGTATCGTAATGTACTATTTTCACGAAAACAAAGCTTCCTTTATGAGGAAGCAATAAGAGGTTAATAAAAAATATCGTGAACTTACTTGTTTGCCAACGGAAAGATGCTTATCGACCTAATGGACCTAGTTAAAATCAATTTCAGATAATTCCGGTAACTTTGAACTAATATTATTTATTATTTTTAATCAGTATTCATATATTTATTCACCAAATGACGATGCAGTAATAAGTCTGTCATTTGCAGTTTGACATATCGATGTATATGTTTTAATGAATTTAAATGAATTTGTTTAAATGAATGAATTATTCTTTAGTGGTATTATTATTCTATACGGGGGTTTTGACATAAAGTGGAACGGTTTTTGAACTTGAGGTTGGTGATTTTGGCACCTGTCTAGATTTTACTTTCTTTTACTATATATTATTGGAAGATGCATGCGGATGAAACATACGGTGAATTAATATCACCTTGCATCGGTCGGTGTGCTGAAAAGGGGGTTATAAACATCGCGGAAATGATAATTTTTCCATCGAACCGATCAAATCATTGATCAAAGAATCCGGGACATTGATTTTTCAATTGCATTCTAGAAAAAAATTGTATCATCGAATTATTTTAACATCGCAGAGCGCGTGCACTGCAATAACCAACATGGTTATAAAGATCGAATAACTCGTACTTTTACACAATATAAAATATACATTTATTTTTTACAACCATATTTTGTATTTTGGTCCGCTATTTTGGATCGGACATTGTTAATTTCCATATTTTAAGCTCGGATTCGCAATCAGCGACCGCAAAAACTCCCGAGAGCCTAATTTTATCACCATCAAGTGATTTTTTGCAGTTTGTTCCGCCATTTTGAATTTCCACGACTTCGGAAATCTAAAGATCATAAATTTCTCGGGCAACATGAATATGCTATTTGCGACCATACAATTCCTCACGGATCATACGTAAAAAAGCGAAAAACCTTTTCGGGAGGCTTAAGAATTCAAAAAATCGAAAAAAAATGAAAGTCTCGTTGTTTTTGTTGCGAACAGAATTCAGCGTGTATATTTTGACGATATTATAAAGTCAATGCCATTTTCTTCGCTTTCTTTGACCTTTTATTTTTCCATTCTGAATCTCCAAATGGATAAAAACAGTGTTTACGCCTATTTTTCATAAGATGTTCTCATCTATTCATGCATATTCGTGATCAGCAGTCGATTTCTCATCGATATAATCTCTGAGATGAGAATAAAAATGAATATAAAAACAATGATTTTTCGGCACCATGAAGCCTGTCCATTTGCAAAATCACTTCGGCTGATCCTTGACCCCGGCTGACGGTCAAATTTTTTTTTTCGTCATTCCGAGGTTCATTTCGTGTGTTTGAATCGAAATTTTTTTGGCGATCGTATATTCTATTTGCGACGATAAAATTCCTCACGAATCACGATTAAAAGTGCCAACAACCATTTTAGGAGGTATGAAAATCTGAAAAATGGGGGAAAAAAGGTTTCTTCGTTTTCGTTGCGGACATAATTCGGATTGTATCTTAATGATATACTGAACACAATGCTGTTTTATTTCTCTCTGTCTCTCTCTCTCTCTCGGACTTCTCATTTTTTCATTCCAATCTTTCAAATGCATAAAAACAGGGATTTCGCCCGTTTCTCGTGGGAATTTCAATTTCATAAAAACGAAAAAAAAATCACGATCGTTTCCCCCAATCTGTCGCTTGTCCATTGTCCAAATGACTTTGGCTGATTCGTCATCCGCCAGACGGTCGAATTTTTTTCGCCATCCGGAGTTCGAAGCGTGTGTTCTGGATCGGAAATTTCCTGGGGAACACGAATAAGCCATTTGCGGTACAAAAATTCCTTACGAATCATGCTGAAAAATGACAAAAACCATATTTGTGGGTCCATTTGCGAAAAGTTTTTTTTGACAAATTAATTGATAGATCATTCTATTCCACTTTACTCCACGAAAAAGTTTCTTTTCGTCGTTTCAAGCTTTAAAGCCTGTATGCTCGAATCAAAAATTGCCTGGGGATCACGATTAAGCTATTTGAGATGATAAAATTCCTTACGGATCGTGCTGAAAAATGAAAAAAAAAAAAACCATATTAGTGAGTCCATTTGCGAAAAGTTTTTTTGTAACAAATACATTGATGAGTCTTTCTATTCTATTCCATTCAGCGAAAAAGTTTATTTTCATCGATTCAAGGTTCAAGCTTGTATTTCGAATCGGAAATTACCTGGGGACCGCGATGAAGCTATTTGCGATGGTAAATTTTCTTACGGATAACGCTTGAAAATGACAAAAACCACATTAGTGGGTCCATTAGCGAAAAGTTTTTTTGTGACAAATTGATTGATGGGTTTTTCCATTTCATTCCATTCCACGAAAAAGTTTTTTCTCATCGTTTCAAGGTTTGAAGCCTGAATTTTGAATCGGAAATTTATCGGGCATTACGAATATGCTGTTTGCGATAATAAAATTTTTCACGGATCATGCTTAAAAGTGCCAAACACCATTTGGGAGGCTTGCAAAATTGAAAAGTCGATGAAAAAACAAACATCTCGTCGATTCCGTTGCGAGCATAAATCGGCTTGTATCATGACGATATACTGAAGACAATGCCGTTTTATTTCCCTCTCTCCGACTTCTCATTTTCTTATGCTGAATTTTCAAATGCATATAAACAGTGCTTTCGCCTATTTCTCGTGGGGATCTCTTATTTATTCATGCATATTCGTGATCAGCGGTGGATTTCCCATCGACATAGCCCTTGAGATGTTCATAATTACGAGTTTTTCAAAAAATCACGATTTCTTTCGTCATCCCTTGCCTTCCCTTCCCTTTAATTCCATTTCACTCCCTAAAGGCTGAAGATAAACAAAAATCCGTTATTTAGAGGTTTAAAACCAGCGTTTAGAATCGGAAATTTCCCGGGCAACATGAATATCCTATTGATTGCGATAGTAAAATTCTTCACGGATCATGCCCGTGAAAAATCGTTCTTTTTTAACTAAAAAGAACATGACGATATACCGAAGACAACGCCGTTTTATCTCGCCCTGTCCAACCTCCCATTTCCTTGATCTGAGCCATAAAAACATTCCATAAAAACAGTCTTTTCGACTATTTCTCGAAAGAATTTGATTTTTTTTATTGCAAATTCTTGTTCGGCGGACGATTTTCCATCGATATAGTTTTTGAGATGTTCATAAAAACGAAAAAAAAATCAAGCTTATTTCCCTCATCTGTCGCCTCTCCATTCGCCAAATGACCTTCGCTGATTCGTGATCTGCCGGCCGATCAAACTCTTTTTCCGTCATTCAAAGGTTCTTAGCGCTTTCTCTGGATCGGAAATGTCCTGGGGAACAAAAATAAGTTATTTCCAACGTATCAATTCTTTACGGGTCATGCTTAAAAGTGCAAAAAACGATTTTGGGGACTTAAAAATTAAAAAAATAGAAATAAAGTGAAATCCTCTTCGTTTTCGTGACGAGCATAATTCGATATATAACTTGACGATATACTAAAGACAACGCCGTTTTATCCCGCCCTGTCCGACCTCTCATTTTCTTGATCTGAGCCATGAATTCCATAAAAATAGTTTTTTCGACTATTTCTCGAGGGAATTTGATTTTTCTTATTGCAAATTCGTGATCAGTGGATGATTCTCCATAGATTTAGCCCTTGAGATGTTCATAAAAACGAAAAAAAACATCACGATTATTTCCCCTCATCTGTCGCCTGCCCATTCGCCAAATGACTTTGGCATATTCGTGATCCGCCGGACAATCGAATTTTTTTTTCGTCATTTGAAGGTTCATATAGTATGTTTTCTGGATCGGAAATTACCTGGGGAACACGAATAGGTTATTTCCCACGTATGAATTCTTCACGGGCAGTGTTGCCGTGCTGGTACAATTGTACCATTTGCGGTACCTTTTATAACTTTCTGGTACCCTGGTCCATTGATCAAATTTATGGTACTTTTTCGAATTTTTGGTCCTTTATGGTATTTTTGGCATTTTATTGATTTTATTTAAGGTGTTCACTTGTTGCGTTACTTAAGGGCTTATATACTTTTGGACGGCCGAAAAAGTAGGTAAAATCCGGGATTTTTTATTTCGAAAACCTTGATGCATATACTTAACATTTGTGCACAAGTTACCAGCAGTGGGTAACTAAGCCTGCGTCAACGAATTCAGACACAATTCTCATGCTTCAATCCAAGAGAATTTTTCTTGCACGGAGTACGGCGGCGCCGCCAGTACCTCTAGCGACTACCGCCCGGAAGCATAGGAACTATAGCTCTTCTACTTCTATCCAACACATTTTTCGCGAAAACGATACAACCAATCAAAAAATAATTATGAGTCCACCTGCATACATTAATAACGCAGGCGGCCCCACAGTTATTGTTTTTTTATTTCACCAAGCCACCATCGAGAAAAATGTGTTCAAAATATTTTGAGGTTCTGTTGACATTTTGAGGTTATATTGACACCTCAAGACATTCAACACATTTTTATTGGAAAGCGCCGAACACGCTTTCATTAATTTTAACCAGACATTGTAGATTAATGGCACCGAGACAGTCCCATTTTATTAGGCTCAAATAATTTCAAAGTAGTGAGATTGGTAAAAAAAACTGATCCACGATGTGAATCCGACTAACACTGCCACCTCAAACGTTTCAATACATTTTTCTTGAAAGCGACTTAATGGAATAAAAAAAGAACGCTGGGGCCGTCTCCGTGCTATTATTTGACCATGACAGGCTTAATTTGGTGATATTGCGCTCTGCCGATGCAAAAAAAAATGTGTTAAATGTCTTGGGGGGCGTCCATTAATCACGTGAAACTCACGATGGGAGGGGGGGGTTCTTGGAAATATCACGATTGATCACATGGGGGGGGGGGGGGGGTCTCGGGCAATATCACGTGTATTTTTTTAGTGCTTTTTTCATAAAACTTAGCATATTTGGGATTTTTTTTTAACTTACCGACAAGCGATAAATTTATTAATGTTAATAGAATTAACAATTTTTCACGGTGAAAATTGTTAGGAAGTGTGAATTAGATTGAAAAATTCATTATTTTTGTTGCATTTAAGTGATGCCAATTTCAGCATCATATTTATTCTTACTGATTGTTGATAAAATAGAATATATTACATGGGGCATTCCATGTCAAATCGACCACTTTTAAACCCGACCCCTTTCGATTTGGCTGAAATTTTGTTTCCCTTTTCTAGGTACCCAATTAAAAACATTTTTCAGGAAATTTTCAAATTTTTGTAAGTATCCAACTCAAAAGAAAAAGGTTTTATTTTTTAAATGACTATAACTTCTTCAAAAATTGACTAATCAGGACGTTCTTTTTATTGGAAATTTTTGTTTTTAAATATACTTTCCAAAAAAAAATACAAAAAAAATGTTGAGAAATTTAAATGTAAGAAATTTTTCACTTTTTTTTTAGAAAAATCATCGTTATATCAGAGTTCGCCTTTTTTTCATTCAAAAAATACTTTGATCAATTCCGGAAAAAATTCCGCCCAACTTGGAGTAGGTCGACATTTCTTTTTATTGTTTTCTAACGATGATTGGAAAAAAAAAAATTTCTCAATTGGGCTTATTTCGCAAAGTACCACTCTGAAATTTTTTGAGGATTCATGAAGGACCTCGGAATTTAAAAAATTGAGGAGAAATAGAAAATTGAAAGTGGTAATCGTCGATTGTTTTTTTGTTTTTAGGTGAAAAAAAATAGAAGAAAAGTTGAGCCACTCCAGGTTGGGCGGCATTTTTTCTGAAATTGATCAAAGTATTTTTTGAGTGAAAAAAAATTAAAAATGGCGAACTTTGATAAAAAGATGATTTTTCTCGAAAGAATGAAAAATTTCATAGATTTTAATATCTCAACATTTTTTTGGATTTTTTTCCGGAAAGTACATTCAAAAGTTTTTAAAAAAACGTCCCAATTAGCCAATTTTTGAAGAAGTTACCCAGATAGACAAATTTAGCTCATTTTGGCATCATATTGCATACATCTATGACGCATAGGAACACTCACAGCTGTGTGTCGGTTATGAGTGCTCACCTGGAAGTCATATTTGCATCATATGATGATTGACAATAACACATCATATGGGGCTCATATGGCAGTCACGGCGTGACGAAATTATGGTGCTCATATGAAGATTATATTGACGTCATACCGTGGTGAAATTGGTTGCGCTCATATGAAGCTCATATGACCGTCGGGATGTGAGGTATTATTGTGATTATTGTAATTTTCACACGGTTTTTTTTTTAAATTTCTATTGCTTGCAAATTTTTTTATTATGTATATTTTTTCATTTGCATAGCTTCTGAACCGAATACATTTAAAAAAAATTTTAAAAACACCCAATTTCATTATATTTCAATTTCTCTGTTTCCAGTGGGATTCGAACCTGCGACCTGCCTATCTATCCTACCTAACAATCTAACACGCTACCTATTACGCCACCAAGTACTTATGAATTTTCTTCACTTATATGATATATCAGTAGTGACGTGCCAGGGAAAACGAGTCACATTTGAATATTATATAGATACAGTTAAAAATGAAAGTAATTAATAAATTACGAATTAAAAAAATAGACGATTCAATACGGCATCCAAAATTTCAAAAAAATGGGATATTCGTGAAAGTCAATTTCTTAGTTTTTTTTACAGTTCCGCGAATTCGAATATCTCAATCGAATCTATAGGGAAATTTGTAGAATTCAAAATGGGGGTTCTATTTGATAAAAAAAATGATGAAAAATAGTGCAAATTTTGTAAAAGTTTGTTTGCTTATATGAAACTGAAATATAAAACAACACCCTGCAAATTGAAATTTGCACATTGCTTCCTCATTTTTATCCATAGTTCGCATAGCTTCCTTTAACACACGGTATGGCGATCAAATTTGGCTTCCTCATAAAGGGAGCTTTGTTAACTATTGAAAAATATTAGTAATCAATGTGCAAATTCGATCAATTTTCGCCAAATTTGATCGCGAACAAACCTTGATAGCTATACAAGTATTGTACAAAGTTTCTGTGAAATATATTGAAAATCGTGTAAGTTAGAGTGCTTGCGCTATTTTTCAAAAAATTCAAAATTTCATAAAATTTTAATCCCTCGATGGATTTTTTCCAAATTTAATAGCGAACAACCTTGAAAGCTATACAAGTTCTGTACAAAGTTTCAGTGAAATATATTGAAAATTGTGCAAGTTAGAGCGCTTGCGCTATTTTTCAAAAAAATCAATATTTTAATCCCTTGATAGATTTTTGCCAAATTTAATAGCGAACAACCTTCACAGCTATATTACCTCTGAGCAAAGTTTCAGTACAATATCTTAAAAATTGCGCAAGTTAGAGCGTTTAGGCGATTTTTCAAAAAATTCAAAATTTCATAAAATTTTAATCTCTCGATGGATTTTCGCCAAATTCAATACCAAACAACCTTAATAGCTATACTAATTCTGTACAAAGTTTGAGTGCAATATCTTTAAAGTTGCAGAGGCTAGAGCGTTTACGCCATTCTGGCAAAAACGAAAAAAGTCGATAAAATCTGAACACCCGTTATAATTAAAAATAAAAAATTTCACAACGAAGAGCAATTCGTGCTCAATTAAGTGTGCCAAATTTTAGCTTGATATCTCGAAGCGTTTTCGAGTTATTAATGATTTACATCTGAAACTCAAGATACACACACACACACACACACACACACACACACACACACACACACAACCATCCATCCATCTGGACATTTTTTCTAAATATGATTTCTCGATGTTTTAGGACATTTTGAACATATTGGCATAAAAATCGCGATAAAAAAATTTTTTCACGAAAACAAAGCTTCCTTTATGAGGAAGCAAAAAATTTAAAACATTCAAAAAAAATTAGTTAAAATAATTTTTTTTTCTAAGTAAATCAAAACAATTTTCAAAAATTCAATATGGCGGCCGTGATTTGCAAAAATTCTCAGATGTTGGTGAACATTATTAATAACTTATTATATAGTCATTTAAAAACAAAAGCTTTTACTTTTGGGTTGGATATCAAAATTTGCAAATTTCCTGAAAAATGTTTTTAATTGGGTAGAAAAGGAAAACAAAATTTCAGCCAAAGCGAAAAGAGTCGGATTTAAAAGTGGTCGATTTGAAATGGAATACCCCAGATTATATAAAAGTTATTAAATACAATTGTTTGTATCCGGATCACGTTACTAATTGTAATATGCATAAATATCGAATTTTAATTTTTTGAAAATATATTTATCACGATTGCCATCGGTAAAAAAAAATCACGTGACAACGGCAGGGGGGGAGAGGTTCAACAAAACCTCATGGATGATCACGGCGGGGGAGGGGGGAGGTCTAAAATGGATTAAAAATGCATCACGTGATTAATGGACGCCCCCTTGAGGTGTGATTTTTGTATTAAAAATCGGCATAACCTCAAAACTCTTTTAACACATTTTCCTCGAAGATGACTCGATGAAATCTTGGATTGAAAAATAAATAGTGGGGCCGTCTGCGTAATTAATGTGTGCAGGTGGTACAACCATTCTTTTTTTACTTTCTACAGTCGTTTTCGAGAAAATTGTGTTGGAAATTTTAGCTCTATCTCTCTTGCACTCACACACACTCGCGGGAAGACAGGGGAGGGGGGGTTTAGTGCCGCTGGATGATCTAGTTACAATTTGACAATATAAATTTTGAACATATTTATTCGCATATTATTCAAGATATTTAAAAAATCATCGATTTACTCGATCAAATTATTGTCCAATTGGAGTAATGATGTTATCTATGCATTTATATAATATTTATACCGCGATTTACTCTTTGGTACTTTTTTCTGAAAAGTGATACCTTTTCAAGGTAGATGGCGGTACTGCGACATTTGCGCTTGCGGCAACGCTGTTCACGGGTCATGCTTGAAAGTGCAAAAAACGATTTAGGGGCCTTGAAAATTGTTCAAAATCGAAAGAAAATGAAATTCTCTTCGTTTTCGTGGCGAGCATAATTTGAAATATACCTTGACGATATACTGAAGACAACGCCGTTCCATCTCGCCATGTACGACCTCTCATTTCTTTTATCTGAGCCGTGAATACCACAAAAACAGTTTTTTCGTCTATTTCTCGAGGGAGTTTGATTTTTCATATTTCAAATTCGTGATCAGCGGACAATTTTCCATCAATTTAGCCCTTGAGATGTTCATAAAAATGAAAAAAAAATCACGATTGTTTCCCCTCATCTGTCGCCTGTCCATCTGCCAAATGATATTTGCTGATTCGTGATCTGCCGGCCAGGCAAATTGTTTTTTCGTCATTTAAAGGTTCTTAGCGCGTGTTCTGGATTGGAAATTTCCTGGGGAACACGAATAAGCTATTCACCATAGCGCACCGTCTTTGTCGTTCTTATGTGACTGACATGACGCTCCGTATCTTCAAACGCATCAACTGTCAAACTCATCTGAGACTTGCGATGTGTCGATGTACATTATTGACCCACAATCGGCATACAAATTTTCATACTAATACTTCGGAATAATAAATTATAATGAAGAAATCGAAATTACCGTTTGTTAATACGAATAATGGTTGACTTACCGATGGAAAGTTTTTCTTCTCAAATTGAATACTGCTACCCGCTGTTTTGCAAAAAATTTCATCAAAGCTTCATTCTTGCCACAAATCGACGTTAGCTGTCAAAATATTGATATTCATTCCAGCTGGTGACGGAGAAAGTTTGAGTCTTTGAGCCGATGGTACGATGGTTTCCCTTAAAAAAGCTAACGGACATTCTTTCTCACTTGAAAAACGGTTCCAATGGAGCTATTTCTCTCGTACTCATGAGACCTTCATCGATATTTAGCTGACGTTTGAATCAAGGCTAATTACAATCCGTGCTTCTTGGCGTAACAATTACGTCCCGACACTTTTTCATTGCAACTTTTCCTTCGGAACCGTCATAACCGCGCCTTTCCAAGCGATTTCGCGATTTCGTCGATCAACACGACGTATAACCCCGCACCGACTGTAAAAACATCTCGCGACTCGTGATGTACGAATTCGCGCACACAAATCACACGGTTACTACACGAGATTGATATCCGTGTTCCTCTTTAAATCATCTTACCGACTCTTTTCAGGTGACGCGCTGATCCTTTACCTGTATTACGCGTAATGTATACCTAACCGATTTCTCCGGCCATCGTGACAGACGCGTAACCGCGATCAACTGTCAAACTCATCCGAGACTCGCACGATGTGTGAAGTCACGCACACGCGAGGTGTGAAGTCTCGCCTGAGTCCGGCCAACCGACCAATCCCAGCACGAATAGAACGACAACAATTACTTCGATATATATCGTTACATCAACTTTTTATTAGGGGACTAGGGTTCATCACGCGCGCTGAAGCGCGCGAGCCGTTTTCTGGTGGCGCTGCAGCGCTCCTTTTATGTATAATAACACATTGACATATGCGACAGCGTCTGGTAGCCAATTTATTTTGGAACAGTTCAATAAGAATAAACACGAGTTTAGGCAAATAGGAACATTTATTATAAGTACCATATGATACAGAGGGAGATCGTTAATGTCGTGTCCGTTGTTGATCGTTCTACGGATTGACAGCTTTTTCGTATTATGTGCATACACACGTCAATTATTATTTTTATGAAGATAACATTATTTTTAATAAACTATTTGTTAATTCGACATATTTATATCAACATCATAATAATTTAATACAAATAGAAGTGATGTTTAAAATTACCGAATTTTATGGGCAAATTTTGAGAGATCTTTTAGCGATATAATTCCTTGTACACATAATTTTTAACGATATTCCTGTCCCGTTGTTCTCCGATATAAACTTTGAGAGCTTCCCAAGAACGCACACGTGAGAAGGCCACATACAATTGACCGTGATTGAAGACATCTCTTCGAAGATCCACGCTAATTTTATCGAAAGTTTGTCCTTGTGATTTGTAGATGGTCATAGCAAAAGCTACCTTTACAGGAAATTGACGACGCTTGAAAGTAAAGGGATAATCATTTTCACAATAAAGAGTAATGCGATGTAAAAAAACAATCTCTCCACTTTTATCACCTGATAAAATCTCACAACGCAATACTGTATTACCCAGTTCTAAGATCATCAATCTTGTACCGTTGCATAACCCTTCGTTAATACTCAAATTTCTTGTAAGCATAATAATACCGTTTTTTCTGAGGCGAAGTTCATGAGGTGGCAAACCAGGTGGTGACAATGTATTTAGATACTCGGGCAAGATAGTCTCGTTGATCTGATCGTTGTCGCCACAATTCTCGGTACTGTCAACACTCGTGTATAGCCGTTCTGTATTTTGATCAAATAAATCCATAACTCTCGAATTGATTTCGTCGACGTCGACATTTCGAGCAGACAGAATTGCACGTTTTGTTACATCTTGGAAACGTTTCGCTCTCACCAATTGTCCGTAAGTGTCTTCTACGATATCTTGGTTTGCAGGCGCCACGCAACGTTCTGGAACTTGAAGATTATCATTCGCATCATTGAGAAGACCATCACCAACGTCAAGTAAAAATTTTGCAAATTCAACTTCGTTTGGTAATACTCTCATGTTCTGAGTTAACGCATATTTAGAGAAATGTGACCACAATGCACTGTACTTGATTGACAGATTTATTATTTCGCTGCGAGTACCTCGCACTTTGACAGGAAGAAGTTGTCGAAAATCTCCTCCAAGAACAATGACTTTTCCGCCAAACGGTTTGTCATTATTCATAATGTCCCGCAAAGTTCGATCTGCGACTTCCAATGCATGGCGTGGTGCCATAGGTGCTTCATCCCAGATAAAAAGATCAACGTTTTTTAAATACTCACCCTGTTTAGATTGAACTTTGATGCTCGATGTAGAATCTGCGTACAGAGGTACTGGAAGTCCAAACGTTTTGTGTACCGTTTTTCCCTCTGGCAGTAATATCGCTGCAATACCGGTGAACGCCATAGCACTGACGCGCTTTTCTCTACCTCTAACGAGATTTGACAGGGTAGTGTATGTAAACGTCTTACCAGATCCCCCTGGCCCGTCGATGTAGAAACAAGTTTGCTCATCGTTGTTATTGTCTATCACACTCAGGACCGCATCAACGAATCCCTTTTGAGTATCATTCAGCTGCTCATATTGTCGCATGCCAATTTCTACAAACTGAGCAGGAGAAATATCTCTTTCATCGTCGTCCGATATCTGTATTTGCTCCATTGTTGGGAATCGTGATATATTTGAGTCTTCATTTATAAGCATGCGAGCGATTTGGGAATACGCTTTTCTTTGAGCTCGTTGCATGCCAATATGTCTCGCATAATCCTCTGACAATTTTTCTTTGAATTCTTCCCAAAGTTCCTCCGGATGAATCGGCTGACAGTGAACCAGTATTCTTACGAATAATCTTCGGAGTAACCCAGGCATCATCCAAATAGCAGCTTCTTCCATTGCTCTCTTCCACTCGTCGTCGTCTTCGATCAAACCTAGAGCTAAACATGTCGCGACGAAAGTTTCGCAAACTTGGCTATTAACAGTCATCAAATCATCAAAACTCTTGGCTCCTTTAACCTTTAACAAAAGCAACCGAAGATGAAATAATTCAGTTTGTGCAGGACTCACCGAATACATTCGTCCGAACGCATCATGTCTACGCTGTCGTTTTTCCCACCTACAAACTGTTTGTCCATGTGCTTGGAGCATTTTCCGTTCACTTCACACCATGCGCCACAAGGTCCATGAATCATATTGCCCATAACAATCCGATGCAAGTCGGGATTTACATCTGGATCAGGAATTTCAGCAGAGATGCATTGGTTGACTTTCTCTGGCGTTGATAATTTGTTCTTTAATGTCACCAATAGATGAATATGCAACAGACCACGCTTCTGTGACTCAATTGTGTACACGAATGCACTTGATTCACCAAAGAAATGTTTTCGTACGATTAAATCGAGCAAATGTTTTTTTTTCATATCGAAAACACGAGCTGTGAGATCTGGTCTGTCAGATGGTTGCTGACCAGGAAGAAGGTTTTCCTTTATCTCGCGCCAGTTTGGATTGCAAGTCATCGTAATAAAGAGATCCGGTTTTCCGAATTTTCGTACGATTCCCATGGCATCCTGGTAGTGTTGCATCATATTTCGAGGTGAGCCACTAAAACTCGAAGGTAAAATGACTATTTTTCCAACACGGGCATCCGCATTCTGTGCTGCAGTGTTCATATAGTCTACCAACCCAGAGTACGTTTCAGCGCGTATCTTACGTTGATTTTCTTTTATGAACTCTATACGATCTTTTTCAATTTTGACATAATTATCCACTACCCATTGTTGAAATAGACGACGTCCTCGAAGATTGACATTTCCGGGATCATTTTCACGAACAGCCATTCGATATCGGGTATAAGCCTCTCTTGATACTCGTTTTTAAATGATACCTGTTTGTTGAAGATCCCGATGCCAGCCTCGAGTACCCAAGGGGTAAAACAATGGGTACACCCAAGGTTCAACATTGGGATCCATGGTACTCACCAATTGTAATTTTTTCGTGTTTTTATTACATATAGTGACATAGGATTCTGGAATTTCTCCATCAGCAGTCGTTGAAAAAACGGCAGCAACTTCGTTGCTGCGTTGGAAATTGAATCGACGACGATCCATACCTGGTTTCAACGTAAAGAGCAACTGCAATTCACTGGGTGGTTGCACGTTGTCAAATCGATTGTGTTGCTGAGTTTGTAACTCCTCGCCCATCATTTGATACGATTGAGCGAAGACATTATTTTCGCGAATAATACGATCAAGTATTTCTAATACACCTCGATCGAGAGCAGTATTTTGTCGTTGAAGAGAATTTACTGCTTCATTCGAATCGACGATAAATAGCTGACCGTAGGTTGGCAGTGTGTTTGGCTCTGGATATAGCGCGGTATTTACTTGATAGTAAATCTGGCCCTGTATTTTGAAACAGTACGGCCCAGGGCGTCTTCCTTCAAAGTTCTTCAAATTGGCGTTGAACGAAGCAAAAGAGAAAGACGCGTTGTAATTTCTAATTCGCTCGAAAAATGATTTTGACTTTTCATGCGTACCATTGAATAAAAGCTGCAATTCTGGTGGCATTTCTGGTAATAGTTCAAGTTTAACTTTTCCATGGCTACAGCAATCGTGAAAAGAATTTCGCATGTTGACCACTTTTTCTGAAACAAAATGTGCAGCACAGCAGTGCGTGCAGGTATCAGTCATGCCTCCTCCATAATGCTCTTGGACATTAGTAATCTGTCCCGCAGAAAATCCGTTTCTTTCCTCGAGAGCTCTTTGTCGTTCACGGTACAAATTCTTACGTCGTGCTTGAGCTAATCTGTTGTTCGCTTCGTGGTCACGATCATTATGTATTACAATCATTTCAGATGGTTGCTGTACTTCTAGGACCACCATTGGTGGTTCATTCTGTGCAGTGAAAATTTGGTTATTGTTGCAATGATGATGGTGATTTTGTTCAGTTATTTCTTTCCCGGTGCGTTGGATTTCTTCTTCTTGATCGGCTGTTGTATCAACGGAATCGCATTGTACAATCACTTCACTTGCACTTTCGATACAGCCACTTGAAGATACTCCTACAAACTGAAGCTGTTCTGAACCTCCTATGGATAATTCATCTCCGGCAATATGAACATCCTTATGTAAACGACGCCGTTTACTCTGATTTTGAGCTTTTCGTTCTCGATTGATGCGCTGATGCTCTGCTTCTTCTTCAGGCGTACGAACGACCTTTTTTCGTCCCATAGCAGTGCTCTTAAGAAAACTATTTTTAATATTTACAAAACTATTCGAGACGTGTACAAATCAGAATAGTTCTCAGCACAAATTTATTAATGTACTCAACTCAAAAATCAAATATTAACTGTATCTGGAAGCAGCATTAATACATGATAATTCAATAAAATAAAATACGGTATCGTTGAATTGGTTAATTTTTTTAAATTCAATTCTACTTGATACAATTTAAATATGTTCACATATACACTCCAAATATGTTCGATTCAGTTCAGTTAAGTTCAGTTCAATTCAGTTCAGTTCAATCTAATTCAATCCAGTTCAATTCAGTTCAATTCAGTTCAATTCAGTTCAATTCAGTTCAATTCAATTCAATTCATATCAATTCAGTTCAATTCAATTCAGCTTAATTCAATTCAATTCAACTTTGTTCGTATGCGTTCATTTCCCTTTGATGCAGTTCAGTTCAATTCAATTCGATTCGGTTCAATTCAGTTTGATTGAATTCGATCAGTTCAATTCGGTTTAATCAACTCAATTCAATATAATTCAGTTCAATTTGTTTAGTGCAATTCAATTCATCAACTTGTTCATCGTCATCTTCATCATCATCATAAACATAAATCTTCAACACCTGAAACAGAAAAAAAATTTTCTTAATGCCAACTCTTTAAAATAATTTTTTCTGTAATTAACTGTATAATAATACCACATAAAATTTGGAAAACCCCCGACTACTTCTTGATTTTTATCTTACCCCTGTAAGCGGTAACTATATTTTTTCTCGACTTTTAAGTCTCTAATTTTGATGTAGACTGCTTACAAAAAATTTTACCACAGTAATTTTCTTATAGTTTACAATATCCTCTTCTGAATGTTATATAGTCAGCCCAGCAAAACAATTAGCTTGAGAAAATTTTCGGTTATTTTTGGCTTGTTTTCCTCTCTAGTACTTTTCACATAAATCTCGCATGAATATAGTGAAAGAGGAAAAATTCGAGCATCTTCTATTAAAAAATTGACTTCATTTTTTAGCTGGGCCAACTATAATCTAAATGTCGCACTTTTTGTAATCCAACGTAAAGATAAACGCGATTTTTGGTGACTTTGAAATTTCTAAACGATTGAGATTGCGATAAATGTTTAGAAAACAATTTCCAGCTCTGGGAGGGGTAGGGAATGAGATGATTTATGCAAAATGACTCCATGAATACGATACTGAAGAAAAATCGTGGCGGTCACCCTCCCACAAGAGATTATGGAGTTTTTAAGTTCGTAAAAATATGTGATGAACGCGTTTCAAAACATTTCAACCCCTATATTGGGGATGTGGAATAGGGTATTTGTTAAAAAAGGTACTCTTTAATATGATGCTGAAGAGTAACCAGTGCGTTACTCACCGCGTTGGCCCTGTTGAAAGTTTGGCAAAATATCCGGTTTCAGATGCGTTCGAAGAGCAAGCTTTCAGCACTTTAAACATATGTTTGTCTGTTGACTTGTCGCTTACAGCGCTCGTAAGCGTTCCCATGAACACTTTGAAACACGTAACTGAACCGTTTAAGCCCATTATATAATGAAAAAAATAAGGTATAAGAGATAAGGTATAAGGGAACGTACCCATACTACGTAACCCATTTTTTACAATTTTTTACCCCCTCTCGGTGACCGCTCGTAGTATATGCCAAGACCCCCCCCCCCCCGCCCTAGTTTTCACGTAGTAATTCATAAATATGGTTTTAAATAATTTTTTGCAAACAGAAAGTTAAAAAAAAAATTATTTGGCTCTTATTTGTCTTTAAATATTAATACTGCGCTTGCCGCGTGACGCTAAGAATGCGTATATACCTATAAATATTCACTACTGGAAAAAATGAAAGGAACAAAAAAATTTCCTCGATTTTTCGTGGTTTTTCACAATGATGTATCTCAGTAAAAAATGGTCGTATCGAGGTCTAAAAAAAGCATTTTGGAGCTTGCAGTTGCTAGTTTGAAGATCTTTTAGCAAAAAAAAATTCGAAGCTACAGGTTTCACGCAATCCTAAGAAATACTGAGAAAAATAAATTTGGCAAATTTCTAGTACTTTTATTTTGGCTGCAGTTACTTGGAAATTTTTTTTCCAGCTCAACCTTTACATGGACCGGATAGCTTGTTTATTTAGTTTCAACTTTTTTTTTTGGAAACCACGATGCGACCATTTTTCGCTGAGATGTCGGACTTTTAATGAAAAAGGATCTTTCTGTATTTGACCATTGACATCTCAGCAACCAACGATCACATAGAAAATAGAAGGGGGGTTTCAAAAACTAAAAATAGAAGGGGGGTTTAAAAAAAAAAATTTTCCATCTTTGCTATGAATTTGACAAAACAGCAGAAAAAGAGATATTTACGGTTTTGTAAAAATCAACGGCCAAATTAAAAATATTGACAAAATGACTAATGTTGAGCGCGACTTTTACAGCTCAATATACCCATAAAAACCCTGTAAAGTTTCCATTTCATCTATCGAACGGTTTTTTTGTTTCAAGCAATCAAATTTTTGAAAAAAATTAAAGGATCATGTCTATGCCCCTATAAACGTCATAACCATTATTAAAGTGAAAAAAAAATTTTTGTTGAGCTTTTTTCACATTTTTATCGCAAACAGCATTTAAATATATGGAAAAAAATTCGAAGAATTTCCGAAAAAAATTTGTTTGAAAATTTGTTTGAAAAGTTTGATTTTTTTCGAAAAAGCACGAGATTTCCCTAGAAGATATTGACTACGTGACAAAAACCTAACCTCCCCGCCCGCCCCTGTGACCAAGCGTGGTCTTTTGAAGACCCCCCTCCCCCCCTAAACGGGTCACGTAGTATGGGTACGTTCCCTAAGGAATAAGAAATATCGGCGGAATCCAGCGCTGGCAGAACCGTTGATCAATTCACAATTAGAAAATAATTAGAAAATAAGGAATTCCGAATAAGAAATAGGAACATAATTTCCATCGTGGTGGAAATCTGTTCCTTATTTCTTATTGCCAGCCAATCACTGGACCTGCGCTTATTGTTTTAAACAGTGTTGGGCACCACTAAATATTGAGTGTGATTAATTACTTCCCAAATTACAAATTACTGTTGTAATTAGTAATTAAAAGTTTTCTAATTACAAATTACTGCTGTAGTTTGTAATTGAACAATTTCCTAATTACAAATTACAAATGAAATTAGTAATGGAAAATTTTCTAATTACAAATTACAAATGTAATTGGTAATTAAAAGTTTCCTAATTACAAATTACAAATTACAAATGTAATTAGAGTCAAATTTCCCTCTAATTACATGTAATTAGTATCGAATTTCCGACTAATTACATTTTTCAATGTAATTAGATTCAAATTTTACTCTAATTACATGTAATTAGAACCAAATTTTCGACTAATTACATTTTTCAATGTAATAAGAATCAAATTTCACTCTAATTACATGTATTTAGAATCAAATTCCACTTTAATTACATGTAATTAGAGCCGAATTTTCGACTAACGACATTTTTTAATGTAATTAGAGTCAAATTTCATTCTAATTACATGTAATTAGAACCAAATTTTCGACTAATTACATTTTTCAATGTGATTGGAACCAAATTTTCGACTAATTACATTTTTCAATGTAAGTAGAGTCAAATTTCACTCTAAGTACATGTAATTAGTATCAAATTCCACTTCTATTACATGTAATTCGTATCAAATTTCTGATTAATTACATTTATCAATGTGATTAAAATCAAATTTCTGATTAATTACATTTTACAAAGTAATTGAAGGCAAATTTCTAATTAATTACATTTTTCAAAGTAATTGAAGTGCAAATTTTTAAACAATTGCATTTTTCAATGTAATTAGAGTCAAACTTCACTTGAATTACATGTAATTAGAACCAAATTTTCGACTAATTATATTTTTCAATGTAATGAGAGTCAAATTTCACTCTAATTACATGTAATTAGTATCAAATTCCCAAATAATTACATTTTTCAATGTAATTAGAATTAAATTCTACTCTAATTACATATAATTAGAGTCAAATTTTACTCTAATTACATGTAATGAGTATCAAATTTCCGACTAATAACATTTTTAAATGTAATTAGTATCAAATTTCCGATTAATTACATTTTTCAATGTAATCAGAGTCAAATTTCACTTTAATTACGTGTAATGACAATCAAATTTTCGACTAATTACATTTTTCAATGTAATTGGAGTAACATTTTACTCTAGTTACATGTAATTTTTAGAGTAGAATTTGATTGTAATTACATTAAAAAATGTAATTAGTCGAAAATTTGGTTCTTATTACATGTAATTAGAGTGAAATTAGAGTAAAATTTGACTCTAATTACATGTAATTAGAGTAGAATTTGATTCTAATTACATTGAAAAATGTAATTAGTCGCAAATTCGATACTAATTACATGTAATTGGAGGGAAATTTGACTCTAATTACATGTAATTAGAGTAGAATTTGATTCTAATTACATTCAAAAATGTAAATAATCGGAAATTTGGTTCTAATTACATGTAATTCGAGTAAAATTTGGCCGTAATTACATTGAAAAATGTAATTAGTCGAAAATTCAATACTCTTTACATGTAATTGAAGTGAAATTTGATACTAATTACATGTAATTAGAGTAAAATTTGACTCTAATTACATTAAAAAATGTAATTAGTCGAAAATTTGGTTCTAATTACATCCTAGACAGCACATTTAACTGAAAGATATCTGAAAGTAGTCTTTCAGACATCTTTCAGTGTCCATGTGCTGTCTGGGATGTAATTAGTCGGAAATTCAATACTAATTACATTGAAAAATGTAATTAGTGCAAAATTTGAACCTAATTACATTTGTAATTAATAATTAGGAAATGTTTAATAACTAATTACATTTGTTATTTGTAATTAGGAAATTTTCAATTACTAATTACATTTGTAATTTATAATTAGAAAATATTCAATTACTAATTACATTTGTAATTTGTAATAAGGAAATTTTCAATTACTAATTACATTTGTAATTTGTAATTAGAATCTTTCCAGTTACTAATTACATTTGTAATTTGTAATTAGAATTTCTCCAATTACTAATAACATTTAATTAAAATTTTCTAATTACCAATTACGTTTGTAATTTGTAATTAGAATGTAATTAATTACAAAAACGCCCAACTCTGGTTTTAAATATATGGTGGCATTTTTCAATCAAATTTACGATGTAAATCAAAGCATAGAGATAGATCATGGTCAGTATTCTTTACGGGATTCTGAAAATTCCTATGGAAAACCAAATAATATATACGGGCGATCCAAGATGTTATTCACTATATGAGGACACTGTGATTGGTTAAATATTTTAGCCCATCGCCCATTGTGTTTTGGCTGCTGTGCTATTTCTTATTCCTTGTTCCTTATTCCTTATTTCTTATACCTTTTTTTCGTTGTGTAATGGGCTTTACAAACGCTGACTCTGAGATAGTAAGACAGCGCGAGTGAATTGAAGTGTGTAAGCACGCTAAATCCAAGTTAAACGGATCTGTGAGCAGCGTTGCCGCAAGCGCAAATGTCGCAGTACCGCCATCTACCTTGAAAAGGTATCACTTTTCAGAAAAAAGTACCAAAGAGTAAATCGCGGTATAAATATTATATAAATGCATAGATAACATCATTACTCCAATTGGACAATAATTTGATCGAGTAAATCGATGATTTTTTAAATATCTTGAATAATATGCGAATAAATATGTTCAAAATTTATATTGTCAAATTGTAACTAGATCATCCAGCGGCACTAAACCCCCCCTCCCCTGTCTTCCCGCGAGTGTGTGTGAGTGCAAGAGAGATAGAGCTAAAATTTCCAACACAATTTTCTTGAAAACGACTGTAGAAAGTAAAAAAAGAATGGTTGTACCACCTGCACACATTAATTACGCAGACGGCCCCACTATTTATTTTTCAATCCAAGATTTCATCGAGTCATCCTCGAGGAAAATGTGTTAAAAGAGTTTTGAGGTTATGCCGATTTTTAATACAAAAATCACACCTCAAGGGGGCGTCCATTAATCACGTGATGCATTTTTAATCCATTTTAGACCTCCCCCCTCCCCCGCCGTGATCATCCATGAGGTTTTGTTGAACCTCTCCCCCCTGCCGTTGTCACGTGATTTTTTTTTACCGATGGCAATCGTGATAAATATATTTTCGAAAAATTAAAATTCGATATTTATGCATATTACAATTAGTAACGTGATCCGGATACAAACAATTGTATTTAATAACTTTTATATAATCTGGGGTATTCCATTTCAAATCGACCACTTTTAAATCCGACTCTTTTCGCTTTGGCTGAAATTTTGTTTTCCTTTTCTACCCAATTAAAAACATTTTTCAGGAAATTTGCAAATTTTGATATCCAACCCAAAAGTAAAAGCTTTTGTTTTTAAATGACTATATAATAAGTTATTAATAATGTTCACCAACATCTGAGAATTTTTGCAAATCACGGCCGCCATATTGAATGTTTGAAAATTGTTTTGATTTACTTAGAAAAAAAAATTATTTTAACTAATTTTTTTTGAATGTTTTAAATTTTTTGCTTCCTCATAAAGGAAGCTTTGTTTTCGTGAAAAAATTTTTTTATCGCGATTTTTATGCCAATATGTTCAAAATGTCCTAAAACATCGAGAAATCATATTTAGAAAAAATGTCCAGATGGATGGATGGTTGTGTGTGTGTGTGTGTGTGTGTGTGTGTGTGTATCTTGAGTTTCAGATGTAAATCATTAATAACTCGAAAACGCTTCGAGATATCAAGCTAAAATTTGGCACACTTAATTGAGCACGAATTGCTCTTCGTTGTGAAATTTTTTATTTTTAATTATAACGGGTGTTCAGATTTTATCGACTTTTTTCGTTTTTGCCAGAATGGCGTAAACGCTCTAGCCTCTGCAACTTTAAAGATATTGCACTCAAACTTTGTTCAGAATTAGTATAGCTATTAAGGTTGTTTGGTATTGAATTTGGCGAAAATCCATCGAGAGATTAAAATTTTATGAAATTTTGAATTTTTTGAAAAATCGCCTAAACGCTCTAACTTGCGCAATTTTTAAGATATTGTACTGAAACTTTGCTCAGAGGTAATATAGCTGTGAAGGTTGTTCGCTATTAAATTTGGCAAAAATCTATCAAGGGATTAAAATATTGATTTTTTTGAAAAATAGCGCAAGCGCTCTAACTTGCACAATTTTCAATATATTTCACTGAAACTTTGTACAGAACTTGTATAGCTTTCAAGGTTGTTCGCTATTAAATTTGGAAAAAATCCATCGAGGGATTAAAATTTTATGAAATTTTGAATTTTTTGAAAAATAGCGCAAGCACTCTAACTTACACGATTTTCAATATATTTCACAGAAACTTTGTACAATACTTGTATAGCTATCAAGGTTTGTTCGCGATCAAATTTGGCGAAAATTGATCGAATTTGCACATTGATTACTAATATTTTTCAATAGTTAACAAAGCTCCCTTTATGAGGAAGCCAAATTTGATCGCCATACCGTGTGTTAAAGGAAGCTATGCGAACTATGAATAAAAATGAGGAAGCAATGTGCAAATTTCAATTTGCAGGGTGTTGTTTTATATTTCAGTTTCATATAAGCAAACAAACTTTTACAAAATTTGCACTATTTTTCATCATTTTTTTTATCAAATAGAACCCCCATTTTGAATTCTACAAATTTCCCTATAGATTCGATTGAGATATTCGAATTCGCGGAACTGTAAAAAAAACTAAGAAATTGACTTTCACGAATATCCCATTTTTTTGAAATTTTGGATGCCGTATTGAATCGTCTATTTTTTTAATTCGTAATTTATTAATTACTTTCATTTTTAACTGTATATATATAATATTCAAATGTGACTCGTTTTCCCTGGCACGTCACTACTGATATATCATATAAGTGAAGAAAATTCATAAGTACTTGGTGGCGTAATAGGTAGCGTGTTAGATTGTTAGGTAGGATAGATAGGCAGGTCGCAGGTTCGAATCCCACTGGAAACAGAGAAATTGAAATATAATGAAATTGGGTGTTTTTAAAATTTTTTTAAAATGTAATCGGTTCAGAAGCTATGCAAATGAAAAAATATACATAATAAAAAAATTTGCAAGCAATAGAAATTTAAAAAAAAAAACCGTGTGAAAATTACAATAATCACAATAATACCTCACATCCCGACGGTCATATGAGCTTCATATGAGCGCAACCAATTTCACCACGGTATGACGTCAATATAATCTTCATATGAGCACCATAATTTCGTCACGCCGTGACTGCCATATGAGCCCCATATGATGTGTTATTGTCAATCATCATATGATGCAAATACGACTTCCAGGTGAGCACTCATAACCGACACACAGCTGTGAGTGTTCCTATGCGTCATAGATGTATGCAATATGATGCCAAAATGAGCTAAATTTGTCTATCTGGGTAACTTCTTCAAAAATTGGCTAATTGGGACGTTTTTTTAAAAACTTTTGAATGTACTTTCCGGAAAAAAATCCAAAAAAATGTTGAGATATTAAAATCTATGAAATTTTTCATTCTTTCGAGAAAAATCATCTTTTTATCAAAGTTCGCCATTTTTAATTTTTTTTCACTCAAAAAATACTTTGATCAATTTCAGAAAAAATGCCGCCCAACCTGGAGTGGCTCAACTTTTCTTCTATTTTTTTTCACCTAAAAACAAAAAAACAATCGACGATTACCACTTTCAATTTTCTATTTCTCCTCAATTTTTTAAATTCCGAGGTCCTTCATGAATCCTCAAAAAATTTCAGAGTGGTACTTTGCGAAATAAGCCAAATTGAGAAATTTTTTTTTTCCAATCATCGTTAGAAAACAATAAAAAGAAATGTCGACCTACTCCAAGTTGGGCGGAATTTTTTCCGGAATTGATCAAAGTATTTTTTGAATGAAAAAAGGCGAACTCTGATATAACGATGATTTTTCTAAAAAAAAAGTGAAAAATTTCTTACATTTAAATTTCTCAACATTTTTTTTGTATTTTTTTTTGGAAAGTATATTTAAAAACAAAAATTTCCAATAAAAAGAACGTCCCGATTAGTCAATTTTTGAAGAAGTTATAGTCATTTAAAAAATAAAACCTTTTTCTTTTGAGTTGGATACTTACAAAAATTTGAAAATTTCCTGAAAAATGTTTTTAATTGGGTACCTAGAAAAGGGAAACAAAATTTCAGCCAAATCGAAAGGGGTCGGGTTTAAATGTGGTCGATTTGACATGGAATGCCCCATGTAATATATTCTATTTTATCAACAATTAGTAAGAATAAATATGATGCTGAAATTGGCATCACTTTAATGCAACAAAAATAATGAATTTTTCAATCCAATTCACACTTCCTAACAATTTTCACCGTGAAAAATTGTTAATTCTATTAACATTAATAAATTTATCGCTTGTCGGTAAGTTAAAAAAAAATCCCAAATATGCTAAGTTTTATGGAAAAAGCACTAAAAAAATACACGTGATATTGCCCGAGACCCCCCCCCCATGTGATCAATCGTGATATTTCCAAGAACCCCCCCCCCCCCCCTCCCATCGTGAGTCTCACGTGATTAATGGACGCCCCCCAAGACATTTAACACATTTTTTTTTGCATCGGCAGAGCGCAATATCACCAAATTAAGCCTGTCATGGTCAAATAATAGCACGGAGACGGCCCCAGCGTTATTTTTTTATTCCATTAAGTCGCTTTCAAGAAAAATGTATTGAAACGTTTGAGGTGGCAGTGTTAGTCGGATTCACATCGTGGATCAGTTTTTTTTACCAATCTCACTACTTTGAAATTATTTGAGCCTAATAGAATGGGACTGTCTCGGTGCCATTAATCTACAATGTCTGGTTAAAATTAATGAAAGCGTGTTCGGCCCTTTCCAATAAAAATGTGTTGAATGTCTTGAGGTGTCAATATAATCTCAAAATGTCAACAGAACCTCAAAATATTTTGAACACATTTTTCTCGATGGTGGCTTGGTGAAATAAAAAAACAATAACTGTGGGGCCGCCTGCGTTATTAATGTATGCAGGTGGACTCATAATTATTTTTTGATTGGTTGTATCGTTTTCGCGAAAAATGTGTTGGAAAGAAGTAGAAGAGCCATAGTTCCTATGCTTCCGGGCGGTAATCGCTAGAGGCACTGGCGGCGCCGCCGTACTCCGTGCAAGAAAAATTCTCTTGGATTGAAGCATGAGAATTGTGTCTGAATTCGTTGACGCAGGCTTAGTTACCCACTGCTGGTATCTTGTGCACAAATGTTAAGTATATGCATCAAGGTTTTCGAAATAAAAAATCCCGGATTTTACCTACTTTTTCGGCCGTCCAAAAGTATATAAGCCCTTAAGTGACGCAACAAGTGAACACCTTAAATAAAATCAATAAAATGCCAAAAATACCATAAAGGACCAAAAATTCGAAAAAGTACCATAAATTTGATCAATGTACCAGGGTACCAGAAAGTTATAAAAGGTACCGCAAATGGTACAATTGTACCAGCACGGCAACACTGTCTGTGAGCGTTAGCGCTCAAAGCGCATGAGCGTGCTCCTCGAACGCACCCTTCAAAAACGAGACTGAAAATCAGTGAGTATCACGTATTTCCACAAATTTCGAAATCTCATGACTTTTTATGCGATGGTGACCATTGCGATTACTCGTTGGCATTATATTCTATAAAACTCATTAACTTAGAAAAATAGGTTGAAAGGAGGGTGGTGATTGTTTTCTGAACATTTGCGAAATTGTTATAGTACCTCCGAGGCATTTCAGCTATAACCGAGCGGCCATTACATCGACATTTTTTTTTCGGAACGCCGATTTTTTTTCAGTTACTTTTCGACAAAAAAAGTATCCGTATGTCTCAAAAAAAATATTTTCCATTTGCTTCCGTTTTAACACGTTTCAAAGTACGATTTTAATTTTTTTTCGATAAGAGTGTATCCTTCGATTTTTTTCAAATAAATTGACAAAAAATTACATGTAAAACCGCATCTCTTGATCGCTATCCCATCACGGGAAAATCATTTTTCGATTTTTTCTATGCATTTTTCGATTTTTTCTATGTGTATGCAACTTTGAAAAATGTGTTCGTATTCTTTCGCTATTTTTTAAAATGTGTTTTTATTCCTTTTTTACAAATCAAAACACATTTTTTAAAGTGTCTACACATAGAAAGAATCGAAAAATGATTTTCCCATGATGGGATAGTGATCAAAAGATGTGGTTTTAAATGTACTTTTTTGTCAAATCATTTGATAAAAATCGGAGAATACACTCTTGTCGAAAAAATAAAAATTTTACTTTGAAAGGAGTTAGAACGGAAGAGGATAAAAATTTTTTTTTTTTTTTGTGAAATACGTACATTTTTTCAGTTACTTTTCGACAAAAAAACATACGTATTTCTCAAAAAATATTATTTCCCATTTGCTTCCGTTTTAGCACCTTTCAAAGTACCATTTTTTTCGACAATAGTTTATCCTCCGATTTTTTTCAAATAATTTGACAAAAAAGTACATTTGAAACCACATCTTTTGATTGCTATCCCATCATGGGAAAATCATTTTTCGATTTTTTCTATGTGTAAGAAACTCCTTTTTTACGAATCAGAAATCATTTTTCGATTTTTTCTATGTGTAGACACGTTCAATAATGTGTTTTGATTCGTAAAAAAAGAATAAAAATACATTTTAAAAAATAACAACGGAATACGAACACATTTTTCAAACTTTCATACAAATAGAAAAAATCGAAAATGCATAGAAAAAATCAAAAAATAATTTTCCCATGATGGGATAGCGATCAAAAGATGCGGTTTTACATGTACTTTTTTGTCAATTTATTTGAAAAAAATCGACAGATACACTCTTATCGAAATAATTAAAATTGTACTTTGAAACGTGTTAAAACGGAAGCAAATGAAAAATATTTTTTTTTGAGACATACGTATACTTTTTTTTTGTCGAAAAGTAACTGATAAAAAATCGGCGTCCCGAAAAAAAAATGTCGATGTAATGGCCACTCGGTTATAGCTGGAATTCCTCCTTACATTTTTTCCGAGCAGCTTACATCAAAATTCAGTTTTGAAAAGGAACATAGTTCTTCTGCTTTTGTTTATATTCCTATTACCACGCACCTTTTTTTTGTTAGATTGAGCTTGTCTTGATATTCAACGGCTCTTGGTTTTTTTTTTAATATTTGACTTGATTAGGCCCACGATAGATGTAGAGGGACCAAGCTATGTAATGGTTTGGCCCATGCGTAGTTATTGGAGAAATCTGTAATATTTCAACGAAAAACAGTAATACTAATTATGTAAAATTTGATCATGATAATTAACTGAACTTTGAGATACATTTGTTTGTGCATAAGCGTGGGCATGCGTGCACGCGTGTGAGCGTTGCAAATCTAATACTTCAATCACTCGAATAGTAAAAGCTCGCAAACCAAAACAGAAATGTGGCTCAATTTTGCCCATTGTGACCCATGCTTATTGATGCATAATCAATTTTTTTTGAGAATTATTCATGAAAAAGGGTAATATGTATATGGCACGTTCCACCAATTATGGGCGAACGATTGTGCGCCTATTTTTCGTTTTTTCCTATAAATTTGTACATATATTGGGGACATCGAGAAAAGCTCTGACCTAAATTTTTAGACCCCTATCGCTATTAGGCCCGAGATAAGCGACGTCCTATTTTTCATCGCTTCAAAATTTGTCTAATTTCACGCGTTATTTACGCGGTCAATTTCGTTCCTAGGACATTTTTGACAGAGGTATTTTTTTTGTAAAAAACTGTAAGTTCTCCAAAAAAAAATATCAATTTTACTATATCGATCATGCGTATGACTAAAAATTGAGTTTATTTCTTTAAATCGCGTTTTTTTTTGGTCTTTCACTCTATAAAATAGTCATTTTTTTTTTAAAAGCTGAGATTTTTTGACATAGATTTAAGTTATTTCGGGAGTGGGACTCTTATAGAAACAAGGCGAGAACAATTTATTTAAGAAAATAAAAATTAAATTTCTATGCTCAAATGTCCCAATTAGCCATTTTTACAAAATTTTAAAAATCGTATGCAAACTTTTTTGAAAAAAGAAAAATAGGTGCACAATCGTTCCCCCATAATTGGTGGAACGTGCCATATGTTGGAAAAAGCTGAGATAAATTCAAATTAAATGGGAATTATTATGTAAGGTTAGTAACGTCTGACTTGACTTACTTTATTTGGACTCCGAGCTGCTTAATTCAGTGAAATCACTTATTCAGCCGATTCACTGCCAAATCACATCCAGTCCTTTGAATGTTTTTGATTTATTGTTCTTGTTAGTAGTTTGTAGTCTGATCGTCCAATAATTATAACGATTAATAGACGTAAAGACATTCTCTGATCTTCGTAGATAACTGGCATTTGTCGATTATACACCGTGTTTTGAGTTCCACCATCAGTTGACAGTTCCAGTCGGGCTATCAATTTGATAGTTGCGCGTATACATGTGTATATGGTTATTACACGTTTTCGTTTAACTGTTCAAGGAGGATACGTCGATGGAGTTCAACTACAATTTTCACCGCAGATTAACCGCAGTTGACCGAATAATTTATTTAATTTATTTTTTTTTTTCGTGTACGCGTACGAATAATAATAGAAATAAGTCCCATTTTGTCTACATCCAAGTTATTGTTTTCATATCCAGGTTATTTCTTTACAGATATTCTCGACATATCGAGGTCACACGTACCACGGTTTTCGCATCAAAGCATCGAAAAAGGATCATCGCGCGAGCGTGTGTTCAAATACTCCAAAGGGCAACTTTTAATTATTTTGAAAATCAGCCATTGTATAAATTATTGTATAAACAATAAAATAATGGACTTTTCTGTTCTTTTATAAATCTCGTTGATATCATATTTCGTTGCAAACCCTCTCATTCGATCTCTTTTACCCTTTCACTTAATTTTTTGTACGCATGGAACTCATCTCAGGTGTAATAAACCAGAATCAATCAATATCTCTCTCTCTCTCTCTCTCCCTGTCTCTGTCTGTCCGTTTGTCTGTCTCTCTCTTTCTCTCTCTTGCTTTATGTCTCTCTCTCAGTCTGTCTGTTCATCTTCGAAATGAGTAAGTCCTCAAAAATGATTATTTAATAATTCCGAAGTCATGTTTTTGAATATTTTTATTTTTCAGATGGTAACACGATATGAAATATAACAACGAACTTTAAACGATTTTTAAATGAGATGATTTTTGGATGAGGAAGGAAAAACGTCTCATGCTCTTCATTCCAGTCGTGCTTTCTGAAACAAAAATCATGCGCGTACGAATTATTATTAATGAAAAATTAATGTCAACAGATTACGTGAAAAAATATTTGAGCATACTTTTTGAGGAGTCACCGTGATATTGATCATCGAATCGGGCTCCATTTCGACCCCCAAAGTTGGCACGATTGCAGATCCATTTTCTGCTTGTAAATAAGTGTATTCTTCCGCTTTCACAGTTCCCGTCACTTGAACCGCTTGCCCCTTTTTGAAGACCTTTTTCTCATCGGACCAAGCCGTGATCCGTATCTCCAACTTCATTTTTCCATTGGTGACCGCGCCTATTCCGAAGGTCGCCTGTCCACTCTTGTGGTGCGTCTGTTGGAATGACGATTTTATCCAACCATTTATTTCTGAAAATTCGAAATTGTCAATTATAAAATGCTCTTTTTTAATTACTGATAATTGTATTTTATCTATGTATAATTGTATGTATTTTAAGATGAAAAAACTTACTAATTTTTTGGCCCTCCATATCAGCAATATGTCTCCAATCTTCCACTTCTTTCGTCTCTGCAATTTCGGATTCGTCGGCCCCGTAGAACCCTTTATCTGTTATTTCTGTCGATTGACGGATCGACAGCTCAAAAGGAATATTTCCCATGTTATATTTCTGGTCCAGCCGTTTTGCAGATACGCGGTCCAGGTGGACGATCTGAAAGATTTATTTGACATGAAATAAACGTAACTTATTTTACGATTATTTTATTATCGTTTTACGATACGAACCTTATTAATTGCGACAATATCCTCCACTTTTGCCACATTATCCTCCCATGCCACGCACTGGACCCTTCTTCCTGCCCCGTTGTTAATGACGAATTTCATTATTTTATATTTTTTGGACGTTCCAACCGTTTTCGGACGCTCACAGGAGTCGATAAAACCAACAACTTCTCTGGAAAAGACATACGGAAAGTTAAAGAAAAATATATGAATCTGCAAGCAATAATTCTCGACAATAATATACACTCAATGATCGACCAATATATTTCTAATTTTTTGCACGATTTTTTTAAATCTCTTTTTGTACGATTTTTCGTATCTGAATACATATAATTTTGTAACGTTAACTCACATGGTTGAATCATGAATATTTATGCTATCTATGGCATCATTGGATGAGAAGACCGGTATTTTTTCTTGACGATTCTTATTCTCGTCCGTCCTCTTATCATCTTTGTGACTACCAGCAACCATGTCCACTTCTGATTCTTGCGCCTTTCCAATGTTTCCGTTCGATGATGATTTATTCTTCGACATTTTTTCTTTTCAATTTTTTACACAATTTTTCACGTTGATCTGTCGCTCGCGATCGTGACAACTTTTTTTTTGATGGTTCGTTTTTGTTTGTTTTTTTTTTCATGGCAAACTCAACTCGAGGATTTTAGCCGAGAATTTTCTAGCCAAATTCTACGGGGCCGACGAATCCGAAAATGCGGAGACGAAAGAAGTGGAAGATTGGAGACATATTGCTGATATGGAGGGCCAAAAAATTAGTAAGTTTTTTCATCTTAAAATACATACAATTATACATAGATAAAATACAATTATCAGTAATTAAAAAAGAGTATTTTATAATTGACAATTTCGAATTTTCAGAAATAAATGGTTGGATAAAATCGTCATTTCAACAGACGCACCACAAGAGTGGACAGGCGACCTTCGGAATAGGCGCGGTCACCGATGGAAAAATGAAGTTGGAGATACGGATCACGGCTTGGTCCGATGAGAAAAAGGTCTTCAAAAAGGGGCAAGCGGTTCAAGTGACGGGAACTGTGAAAGCGGAAGGACACACTTATTTACAAGCAGAAAATGGATCCGCAATCGTGCCAACTTTGGGGGTCGAAATGGAGCCCGATTCGATGATCAATATCACGGTGACTCCTCAAAAAGTATGCTCAAATATTTTTTCACGTAATCTGTTGATATTAATTTTTCATTAATAATAATTCGTACGCGCATGATTTTTGTTTCAGAAAGCACGACTGGAATGAAGAGCACGAGACGTTTTTTCTGCGTCTTCCAAAAATCATTTCATTAAAAAATCGTTTAAAGTTTGTTGTTATATTTCATACCGTGTTATCAATTGAAAAATAAAAATATACAAAAACATGACTTCGGAATTATTAAATAATCATTCTTGAGGACTTACTCATTTTGAAGATGAACTGACATTCCGAGAGACAGAGACATAAAGAAAGAGAGAGAAAGAGAGAGAGAGAGAGAGACAGAGAGAGAGAGAGAGAGAGAGAGAGAGAGAGAGAGAGAGAGAGAGAGAGAGAGAGAGAGAGAGAGAGGGAGAGAGAGAGAGAGAGACATTGATTGATTCTGATTTATTATACCTGAGATGAGTCCTTTGCGTACAAAAAAAGTAAGTGAAAGGGTAAAAGAGATCAAATGAGAGGCTTCTGCAACGAAATATGGTATGGACGAGATACATAAAAAGCAGAAAAGTCAATTACTTTATTGTTTATACAATATTTTATACAACGGCTGATTTGCAAAATATTTAAATTTTTCCTTTTGAGTATTTGAACACGCTCGCGGGATAATCCTTTTTCCATGATTCAATGCGAAACCCGTGGTACGTGCGACCTGGATATGTTGAGAATATCTGTAAAGAAATAACCTGGATATAAAAACAATAACCTGTATGGAGACAAAATGGGACTTATTTATATTAATATTCGTACACGTACAGAGTTGGGCGTTTATGTAATTAATTACATTCTAATTACAAATTACAAATGTAATTGGTAATTAGAAAAATTCTAATTACAAATTACGAATGTAATTAGTGATTAGAAAAATTCGAATTACAAATTACAAATGTAATTAGTAATTGAATATTTTCTTATTACAAATTACAAATGTAATTAGTTATTAAACATTTCCTAATTACTAATATCAAATGTAATCAGGTTGAAATTTCGCATTAATTACATTTTATCAATGTAATTAGAGTTAAATTTCACTCTAATTACATGTAATTAGTATCAAGCTTCACTCTAATTACATGTAATTATTATCGATTTTTTGACTAATTACATTTTTCAATGTAATTACGACCAAATTTCACTTTAATTACATTAAATTAAAACCAAATTTTCGACTCATTACATGTAATTAGAAATAAATTTTCGACTAATTATATTTTTCAATGTAATAAGAGTCAAATTTCACTCTAATTACATGTAATTAGTATCAAATTCCCAAATAATTACATTTTTCAATGTAAGCAGAATCAAATTCTACTCTAATTACATATAATTAGAGTCAAATTTCACTCTAATTACATGTAATTAGTATCGAATTTCCGACTAATTACATTTGACTCTGATTACCTGTAATGAGAGTGAAATTTGTCTCTAATTAGATTGGAAAATGTAATTAGTCGAAAATTTGGTCCTAATTACATGTAATTAGAGTGAAATTTGACTCTAATTACATTGCTAAAATGTAATTAGTTCGAAATTTAAAACTAATTACATTTGTAATTTGTAAATAGAAATTAGAACCAAATTTTCGACTGATTACGTTTTTCAATGTAATTGGTATCAAATTTCCGACTAATTACATGTAATTAGAAATAAATTTTCAACTAATTGCATTGGAAAATGTAATGGGTCGAAAATTTGGTCCTAATTACATTGGAAAATGTAATTAGTCGGAAATTTGATACTAATTACATGTAATTAGAGTGAAATTTGACTCTAATTACATTGAAAAATGAAATTAGTCGAAAATTTGGTTCTAATTTTATGTAATTAGTATCAAATTTCCAACGAATTGCATTTTTCAATGTAATTAAAATCAAATTCTACTCTATTTACATATAATTAGAGTCAAATTTCACTCTAATTACATGTAATTAGTATCGAATTTCCGACTAATTACATGTAATTAGAGTGAAATTTGATTCTAATTACATGTAATTAGAGTGTTTTGAATCGGAATTTGCCTGGGGACCACGATTAAGTTAGCTACCATATTAGCGGGTCCATTTGCGAAAAGTTTTTTGATAAATTAATTGATGGGTCATTCCATTCCATTCCTCTCCTCTCCACGAAAAAGTTTTTTTCGTCGTTTCAAGGTTCAAAGCCTGTGTTTTGAATCGGAAATTTCCTGGAAACCACGAATGAGCTAGCTATCATATTAGCGGGTCCATTTTTGAAAAGTTTTTTGTGTCAAATTAATTGATGGGTCATTTCATTCCATTCCTCTCCTCTCCTCTCCACGAAAAAGTTTTTTTCGTCGTTTCAAAGTTCAAAGCCTGTGTTTTGAATCGGAAATAGCCTGGGGACCACAATTAAGCTATTTGCGATGCTAAAATTCCTTTTCGATCATGCTGAAAAATGACAAAAAACATTTTGGCATATCTAATTGCGGAAAGTATTTTTGTGACAAATTGATTGATACCTTTCCAAGCGATTTCGTCGATCACACCACGACGTATAACCCCGCACCGATCGTCAAAACATCGCGCGACTCACGATGTACGAAATCGCGCACATGAAACCACAGTTACACGTGATTAATATCAGTGTTTCTCTTCAAACTATCTCACTGACTCTTATCAACTGACGGGCAGATCTTTTACCCGTTCATTACGAGTAATGTGTAACTAACCGATTCCGATCCCGCTAACGTGACAGACGTATAACCGTGATCAACTGTCAAAACATCGCGCGACTCGCGATGTGTGAAGTCGCTCACGCGCGAGTTGTGAAGTCGCGCTCGAGTCCGGCCAACTGACCAATCACAGCACGAATAAAATGGCAACAATAACTATCGAAATATATCGTTCCCATGAACTTTTTATTAGGGGACCACGAACCGACTGTCAAAAGATCGCGCGACTCGCGACATACGAATTCGCGCACACAAATCACACCGTTACACGAAATTGATATCCGTGTCTCTCGCGAAATTATCTCACTCACTCTTTTTAAATGATTCTTTAACCGTATATTACGCGTAATGTATATCTAACCGATTTCTTTGGCTAACGTGACAGACGTATAACCGCGATGAACTGTCAAAACATCGCGCGACTCGCGATGTGTGAAGTCACGCACACGCGAAGTGTGAAGTCGCGCTCGAATCAACGCAACCGACCAATCACAGCACGAATAAAACGACGACAATGCCTTCGAGATTTTCGATATATATTCTCATCAACTTTTTATTAGGGGACTAGGGTCCCACACGCGCGCTGAAGCGCGCGACTGTTTTACCATCAGCGCTGCAGCGCTTCAGCCAAAAATCCTTAATGCTCGAATCATAGAGGGTTTGCGTTGCCTAAGAAAATTCATATGTTATTTGCAATAAGTGCTTTGCCAAAAACCTTTTCGGGAGACGTGAAAATTCGAAAAATCGTTTGAAAAAATCAAAAACTCGTCCTTTTCGTTGTGAACATAATTCGGCTTATAACTTGACGATATATCAAAGACAATGCTGTTTTATTTCGCACTCCTAATTTTCTTATTCTGAATTTGCAAATGCATAAAAACCGTGTTTTTGCCTATTTCTCGTGGTGATTTCTTTCTTATTCATGCATATTCGTGATCAGCCTTCAATTTTACATCGATATAACTCCTAAAATGTGAATAAAAATAAATAGAAAGAAAAATGATTTTTCGGCGCCATAAAACCTGTCTACTTGCAACGCCCCTTTGGTTGATCCTTGACCTCGACTGAACGTCAAATTTCTTTGTCATTCAGAGGTTCGAAAACAGTGTTGTCGATCGGAAATTTGTCGGGCATTACGGATATGCTATTCGCGATAGTAAAATTCTTCACAGATCATGCTTAAAAGAGCCAAAAACCATTTCAAGAGCCTTGAAAAATTGAAAAGTCGATGAAAAAGTAAAAATCTCTTCGAATCTTGACGATATACTGAAGACAATGCCTTTTTATTTTCCTCTCTCAAACTTCTCATTTTCTTATGCCAAATTTTCAAATACATATAAACAGTCCTTTCGCCTATTTCTCGTGGAGATTTCTTATTTATTCCTGCGTATTCGTGATCAGCGGTCAATGTTCCATCGATATAGCCCTTGAGGTGTTCATAATTACGAGTTTTTCGAAAAATCACGATTTCTTCCCTCATCCCTCCCCTTCCCTTCTCTTCCATTCCATTTGTTCCCTGAAGGCTGGAGATCCAAAAAAATGTCCGTCATTTAGAGATTTGAAACCAGTGTTCTGAATGGGAAATTTCTCGGGCAACATGAATATGCTATTGATTGGGATAGTAAAATTCTTCACGGATCATGCCCGTGAAGAATCGTTCGTTTTTTCAATAAAAAGATCATGACGATATATTGAAGACAAAGCCGTTTTATCTCGCCCTGTCCGACCGCTCATTTCCTTTTTCTGAGCCATGCATTTCACAAAAAGTCTTTTCGACTATTTCTCGAGGGAATTTGATTTTTTTTATTGCAAATTTCTGTTCAGCGGACAATTTTCCATCGATATAGCTGTTGAGATGTTCATAAAAACAAAGAAAAAATCAAGTCTATTTCCCCCATCCGTCGCCTGCCCATTCGCCGAATGACCTTTGCTGATTCGCGATCCGCCGGCCGATCAAAATTGTAATTCGTCATTTGAAGGTTCGTAGCGCGTGTTCTGGATCAAATATGTCCTGGGGAACATGAATAAGTTATTTCTGACGCATGATATTCTTTACGGGTCATGCTTAAAAGTGCAAGAAAGGATTTTGGGGCCTTGCAAATTTAGAAAAATCGAAAGAAAATGAAATTCTCTTCGTTTTCGTAGCAACCATAGTTCAACATATACCTTGTCGATATACTGGAGACAACCCCATTTTATGTCACTCTGACCGACCTCTGATTTCCTTGATCTGAGCTATGAATTCCATAAAAACAGTCTTTTTGCCTTTTTCTCGAGGGAATTTGATTTTTTTCAGAGCAAATTCGTTATCAGCGGACGATTTTCCATTAATATGTCCCTTAAGATGTTCACAAAAACGAAAAAAAAATCACGATCATTTCCACCCATCTGTCGCTTGTCCATTCCTCAAATGACTTCGGCTGATTCGTGATCCGTCGGACAGTCAATTTTTTCTGTCATTTAAAGGTTCATAGCGTGTGTTCTGGATCGGAAATTTCCTGGGGAACACGAATAAGTTATTAACCATAGCTCATCGATATTGTCGTTCTGATGTGACTGACATGACGCTCCGCATCTTTAAACGCATCAACTTTCGAACTCATCTGAGACTCGTAATGTGTCGACGTACATTATTGACCCAAAATCGGCATTTAAATATTCGGTGAGAACTATGCTTCATGCATAGTTCCTTATGCATTTATGCATTTTATGCATAGTTCATGCATAAAATCCTTAGTCGAATATTTTTTTCCCAGCGCAAATTGATACAAAAATTTGTATAGTTTATTCCAAAATAGCGACCATACAATCGGAACTAATAAAATTGTACGCCCGAGATATCCACATTAGGAATATTCGCAAGGGTCAGCTCGACCGAAAGTGCCGTGGAAGAGCTTCGCCCTGGAGGAACCGCCTTAATCATCACGGTAACCTCTGCGCTAGGTAAGTACTTGACTTGGCACGCTGGCAGTCCGGTATATAACACCATCATATGCCTATTTCGTTTGGGCACAGAGTTTCGAGCGCATGCGACTCATAGTGGTGGACGGGTCAACGAAAGTTGACGCGTCCACCACATTGATTACGACCGAAAAATTCTGGTCAACAAATCTGCTAGGTAGCGCTAGTTGACGCGTCCACTACTACGCGTCGCATGCGCTCGAAACTCTGTGCCCAAACGAAGTAGGCATATGACGATGTTATATACCGGACAGCCTGCGTGCCAAGCCAAGTACTTACCTAGCGTAGAGGTTACCGTGATGATTGAGGTTCCTCCTGGGCGAAGCTCATCCATTGCACTTTCGGTCGAGCTGACCCTTGCGGATATCCCTAAGTATTGTGGATATCTCGGGCGTACAATTTGATTAGTTCTGATTGCATGGGCGCTATTTCGGAATAACCTATACAAATTTTTGTATTAATTTGCGCTGGGATAAAAATATTCGACTAAGGATTTCGGGTCGTAACGACCAGCAAACGGACCCCGGAATAGGTCGTTACGACTGATAATTCTTAGTCGTAACGACCAACCAACTGGCCCCCGGAATGGGTCGTTGCGATTAATAATTCTCAGTCGTAACGACCAGCTGACTGGCCCCCGGTATGGGTCTTTAAGACTAATAATTCTCAGTCGTAACGACCTACTTCTTACGACCGAGAAAAGTCGGTTGAAAAAAACCACTTACGACCTTACGGTCGTCCAATCCGCTAGGGCCGCGCCCGTGGTCTTAACGACGAGAAATTCAGGGTCGAGTTTTTTCCCACGGGCGCTGAGCTGGGGGGAAAAAATTTCGACTTAAGATTTTTGGTCGTAACGGCCAGGGCCCGCAGTGCTAGCAAAAAATTATACTCAAAATGTCGGGTCGTAACGACCAGCAAACGCACCCAGGAACGGGTTGTTACGACTAATAATTTTTTGTCGTAACGACCCACAAGCAAAATGCGATGCTTTTTCTGACGACCACAAAATTACGGTCGACAAGACGACCATTTACGACCGTATGTACGGTCATTGAATCCGCTATACTTGATGTTTTTCATCTACGGTATCATATATACAAACGGTGGAACTGTAGAAAATAAAGAGTTGCAAAGTCAACCTTGCCGTGAGCTCTGTTTATAACCATGAATAATGCTACATTTTCAATTAATGATATCTTGCTCAAATAGTCGTTAAGGGGCCTTAACATTTTTGGAGTATTGAATATTGAACCTCGACGATATCATATAAAAAAATCAGCGTTTTAGCTTATACTCAGCCCAGTGCTCATACATCCTTAATCTCCGTTGCAATCATCGTTCCCCAGACTAATTGATTAAGTACGAACAAATATTGATGCTTTATGCTGCAGTTGATCGAAAAATTTTTCAATAAATATTAAAAATATCTGTTACGTTTTGAATGTTATTTTTTTTCATTTTTACAATGGTGTTTACAGCATATATACATTTCAAATTGATGTTGAATATAATCAAATGTGTGGATATGCATATTGCAGTTTTTTAACGATACAATTCCTTGTATACATAATTTTTAACAACATTTCCAATTCGTTGTGCTCCAAGATAAACTTGGAGTGCTTCCCAAGAACGCACTCGCGAAAAGGCTAAGTATAGTTGGCCATGATTAAATACGTCCTTACGAAGATCGATACTGATTTTTTCAAACGTGATCCTTGTGATTGGCCTGATAATAAATTAATTGATGGGTCATCCATTCTATTCCATTCCACAAAAAAAATGTTTTTCGTCGTTTCATGGTTCAAAGCCTGATGTCGAATTAATTGATAAGTCATCCATTCTATTCCATTCCGCGAAAAAGTTTTTTTTCGTCGTTTCAAGTTTCAAAGCCTGATGACAAATTAATTGATGGGTCATCCATTCCATTCCATTTCACAAACAAATTTTTTTTCTTTGTTCCAAGTTTTAAAGCCTGATGACAAATGAATTGATGGGTCATCCATTCTATTCCATTCCAATCGATGAAATTTTTTTGTTCGTCATTTCAAGGTTTAAAGCCTGTGTTTTGAATCGAAAATTCCATTCCACGGAAAAGTTTTTTTTTGCCGTTTCAAGTTCCGAAGCCTGATGACAAATTTATTGATGGGTCATCGATTCCATTCCATTACACGAAAAAGTTTTTTTTCGTCGATTCAAGATTTGTAGTCTGTGTTTTGGATCGAAAATTCCATTCCATTTCACGGAAAAGTTTTTTTTCGTCGTTTTAATATTTGAAGCCTGGGTTTTGAATCGAAAATTCGATTCCAAGCCACGCAAAATTTTTCCTTTGTCGTTTTAAGATTTGAAGCCTGTATTTTGAATCAAAAAGTCCATTCCAATCAATTCTGTTCCATTTCACGAAGAATTTTCTTTTCATCACTTCAAGGTTTAAAGCCTGTGTTCTTAATCGAAAATTCCATTTCATTCTATTCCATTCCATGAGATTTTTTTTTTCGTCGTTTCAAGGTTTGAAGCTTGTGTCTTAAATCGAAAGTTCTATTCCATTCCATTCCACGAGAAAGATTTTTGTGGTTTCAAGATTTGAAACCAGTGTTTTGAATAAAAAATTCCATTCCATTCCATTCAACGAAAAAGTTTTTTTCGTCGTTTCAAGGTTTGAAGCCTGTGTTTTCAATCGAAAATTTTATTCCATTCCAATCGACTCCATTCCAGTCCACGAAAAAGTTTTTTTTTCGTGGTTTCAAGATTTGAAGCTTGTGTTTTAAATCGGAAATTCCATTCCATTCCATACCACGTAAAAGTTTTTTTTCATCGTTTCACGGTTTGAAGCCTGTGTTTTGAATCGAAAATTCAATTCCATTCCACAAAAAAGTTTTCCTTCGTCGTTTTAAGATTTGAAGCCTGTGTTTTGAATCGAAAAGTCCATTCGAATCCATGCTATTCCATTCCACGGAAAAGTTTATTTTCATCGTTTCAAGGTTTGAAGCCTGTGTTTTGAATCAAAAATTTCATTTTATTCTATTCCATCCCATGAAAAAGTTTTTTTTATGTAATTTCAATATTTGAAGCCCGTGTTTTGAAGTTTTTTTTGTCGTTTAAAGGTTTGAAGCCTGTGTTTTGAATCGAAAATTCCATTCCATTCCATGAAAAAGTTTTTTTTCGTCGTTTCAAGATTTGAAGCCTGTGTTTCGAATGGAAAATTCCATTCCATTCCATTCCATTCCACGTAAGTTTTTTTTGTCGTTTCAAGATTTGAAGCCCGTGTTTTAAATCGAAAATTCCATTCCATTCCACGAAAAAGTTTTTTTTCGTCGTTTCGAGGTTTGAAGCCTGTGTTTTAAATCGGAAATTCCATTCCATTCCACGAGAAAGTTTCTTTTCGTCGTTTCAAGATTTGAAGCCTGTGTTTTGAATTGAAATCTCCATTCCATTTCACGAAAAAGTTTTTTTTTCGTCGTTTCAAGGTTTAAAGCCCGTGTTTTGAATCGGAAATTCCATTCTAATCCATTCCATTCCGTTCCATGAAAAGTTTTTTTTCGTCGTTTCAAGGTTTGAAGCCGGTGTTTTGAATCAAAAATTCGATTCCATTACACGAAAAAGTTTTTTTCTCGTCATTACAAGACTTAAAGCCTGTGTTTTAAATCGAAAATTCCATTCCCTTCCACGAAAAAGTTTTTTTTTCACCGTTTCAAGGTTTGAAGCCGGTGTTTGGAATCGGAAATTTCATTTCATTCCACGGGAAAGTTTATTTTCGTCGTTTCAAAGTTTGAAGCCTGTGTTTTGAATCGGAAATTCCATTCCATTCCACGAAAAAGTTTTTTTTCGTCGTTTCAAGGTTTGAAGCCTGTGTTTTGAATCGAAAATTCCATTCCATTCCAATCTATTCCATTTCGATCCATTCCATTCCATTCCACGAAAATGTTTATTTCGTCGTTTCAAGGTTTGAAGCCGGTGTTTCGAATTGAAAATCCCATTCCATTCCACGAAAAAGTGTTTTTTCGTCGTTTCAAGATTCGAAGCCTGTGTTTTGAATCGAAAATTCCATTCCATTCCATGGAAAAGTTTTTTTTCTTCGTTTCAAGATTTGAAGCCTGTGTTTCGAATCGAAAATTTCATTCCATCCCTATCAGGACGAACGACAGTAACCGACAATCGTTTGTCTTGTGAAACGATGGTACTCGACGGTCCAACCGTTGGAGTTCATCATTTTACTGTCGGAATGAAATACAAACGACGTTGGTTACTGTCGTTCGTCCTGGTAGGGATTCCATTCCACGAAAGTTTTTTGTCGTCGTTTCAAGATTTGAAGCCCCTGTTTTGAATCGAAAATTCCATTCCATTCCATTCCATTCTCCGAAATATTTTTTTTTCGTCGCTTCAAGATTTGAAGCCTGTGTTTTAAATCAAAAATTCCATTCCATTCTATTCCATTCCAGGAAAAAGTTTTTTTTCGTCGATTCAAGATTTGAAGCCTGTGTTTTGAATCGAAAATTCCATTCTATTCCATTCCGATCCATTCCATTCCATTTCACGAAAAAGTTATTTTTCGTTGGTTCAAGATTTGGCGGCCTATGTTTTAAATCGAAAATTCCATTCCATTCTATTCCATTCCAGGAAAAAGTTTTTTTTCGTTGATTCAAGATTTGAAGCCTGTGTTTGGAATCGAAAATTCCATTCCATTCGATTTCACGAAACAGTTTTTTTTTCGTCGTTTCAAGGTTTGAAGCCTGTGTTTTGAATCAAAAATTCCATTCCATTCCAATCCATTCCATTCCGATCCATTCTATTCCATTACACGAAAAAGTTTTCCTTCGTCGTTTCAAAATTTGAAGCCTGTGCTTTCAATCGACAATTCCATTCCATTCCACGAAAAAAAAAATTTCGTTTTAAGATTCGAAGCCTGTGTTTTGAATCGAAAATTCCATTCCATTCGATTCCACGAAAAAGTTTTTTGTCGTTTCAAGATTTGAAGCCTGTGTTTTGAATTGAAATTTCCATTCCATTCCACGAAAAAGTTTTTTTTCGTCGTTTCAAGGTTTGAAGCTTGTGTTTTCAATCGAAAATTCCATTCCATTCCAATCCATTTCAATCCATCCCATTTCATTCCATTCCACGAAAAGAATTTTTTTCGTCGTTTCAAGATTTGAATCCTGTGTTTTGAATCGAAAATTCCATTTCATTCCATTCCACGAAAAAGTTTTTTTTCGTCGTTTCAAGGTATGAAGTCTGTGTTTTAAATAAAAAATTTCATTCCATTCCACGAAAAAGTTTTTTGTTGTCGTTTCAAGGTTTGAAGCCGGTGTTTTAAATCGAAAATTCCATTTCATTTTACGAAAAAGTTTTTCGTCGTTTCAAGGTTTGAAGCCTGTGTTCTGAATCGAAAATTCCATTCCATTCCATTCCATCAAAACGTTTTTTTCCGTCGTTTCAAGATTTGAAGCCTGTGTTATGAATCGAAAATTTCATTCCGATCCATTCCATTCCATTCCACGAAAAAGTTATTTTTTGTCGATTCAAGCTTTGAAACCCGTGTTTGGAGTCGAAAATTCCATTCCATTCGATTTCATGCCGTTTCAAGTTTGAATTTCTCGTCGTTTCAAGCTTTGAAGCCTGTGTTTTGAATCGGAAATTTCATTCCACTCCATTCCATTCCACGAAAAAGTTTTTTTCCGTCGGTTTAAGATTTGAAGCCTGTGTTATGAATCGAAAATTCCATTCCATTCCATTCCACGGAAAAGTTTTTTTTCACCGATTCAAAGTGTGAAGCCTATGTTTTGAATCGAAAATTTCATTCCATTCTATTCCATTTCACGAAAAAGATTTTTTCGTCGTTTCAAGATTTGAAGCCTGTGTTTTGAAACGAAAATTCCATTCCATTCCATTCCACGGAAAAGTTTTTTTTCGTCATTTAAAGGTTTAGTGCGTGTGTTCTCGATCGGAAATTTCCTGAGGAACCCGAATAAGTCATTTACGATTATAGCTTACGAAACATGCTTAAAAATACAAAAAATGGTTTTGGCTCGTCTATTTGCAAATGGACTCCTGCTGGCCCGGGCGTGAGGCCATGAGGACTTTTTTTTTATTGTTTAAAGTTTTAAAGCGTGTATTTTTAACCAAAAAATTTTTTGGGCTACACGAATAAGCTACTTGCGATGGAATAATTCCTTACGGAACATGCTTAAATATGCCAAGAACCTTTTTCGACTTTGCAAATGAACCTCGGCAAATCTGGGCATGGGAAATTGCTTCTTCGTTGTTGAAAGTTTCAAATCGTGTGATTTCTATCGGAAATTTCCTGGGGAACACGAATAAGCTGTTCACCATAGCTCACCGATTTGTCGGTCTGATGTGACTGACATGACGCTCCGTATCTTCAAACGCATCAACTGTCAAACTCATTTGAGACTGTTGAAAAGTCGATGTACATTATTGACATAAAATCGTTATACAAATATTCTGTTAGATCTATGGATGAACATCGATAAAATTTTTACAATTAAAGCAGTGTTCTGGCTAGAACGGAGTCCTGGTGATCTACTCATCCTTGGGAATAATAAGTTACAATGAAGAAATCAAAATTACTGTTTGCTGATATGAATAATGGTTGACTTGATAATGAAAAGATCTTTTCGCAAATTAAATGCTACTCACCGTGATTGCAAAAAATTGCACTAAAGCTTCATCTTTTCCAAACGATTTCGTCGATCAACACGACGTATAACCCTGCACCGACTGTCAAAACATCGCGCGCGACTCGCGATGTACGAATTCGCACACACAAATTACCGTTACACGTGATTGATACCCGTGTTTCTCTTGAAATCATCTCACCGACTCTTTTCAAGTGACGCGCAGATCCTTTATCCGTATTACGCGTAATGTATATCTAACCGATTTCTTTGGCTAACGTGACAGACGTATAACCGCGATGAACTGTCAAAACATCGCGCGACTCGCGATGTGTGAAGTCACGCACACGCGAAGTGTGAAGTCGCGCTCGAATCAACGCAACCGACCAATCACAGCACGAATAAAACGACGACAATGCCTTCGAGATTTTCGATATATATTCTCATCAACTTTTTATTAGGGGACTAGGGTCCCACACGCGCGCTGAAGCGCGCGACTGTTTTACCATCAGCGCTGCAGCGCTTCAGCCAAAAATCCTTAATGCTCGAATCATAGAGGGTTTGCGTTGCCTAAGAAAATTCATATGTTATTTGCAATAAGTGCTTTGCCAAAAACCTTTTCGGGAGACGTGAAAATTCGAAAAATCGTTTGAAAAAATCAAAAACTCGTCCTTTTCGTTGTGAACATAATTCGGCTTATAACTTGACGATATATCAAAGACAATGCTGTTTTATTTCGCACTCCTAATTTTCTTATTCTGAATTTGCAAATGCATAAAAACCGTGTTTTTGCCTATTTCTCGTGGTGATTTCTTTCTTATTCATGCATATTCGTGATCAGCCTTCAATTTTACATCGATATAACTCCTAAAATGTGAATAAAAATAAATAGAAAGAAAAATGATTTTTCGGCGCCATAAAACCTGTCTACTTGCAACGCCCCTTTGGTTGATCCTTGACCTCGACTGAACGTCAAATTTCTTTGTCATTCAGAGGTTCGAAAACAGTGTTGTCGATCGGAAATTTGTCGGGCATTACGGATATGCTATTCGCGATAGTAAAATTCTTCACAGATCATGCTTAAAAGAGCCAAAAACCATTTCAAGAGCCTTGAAAAATTGAAAAGTCGATGAAAAAGTAAAAATCTCTTCGATTCCGTTGCGAGCATCAATCGGCTTGTATCTTGACGATATACTGAAGACAATGCCTTTTTATTTTCCTCTCTCAAACTTCTCATTTTCTTATGCCAAATTTTCAAATACATATAAACAGTCCTTTCGCCTATTTCTCGTGGAGATTTCTTATTTATTCCTGCGTATTCGTGATCAGCGGTCAATGTTCCATCGATATAGCCCTTGAGATGTTCATAATTACGAGTTTTTCGAAAAATCACGATTTCTTCCCTCATCCCTCCCCTTCCCTTCTCTTCCATTCCATTTGTTCCCTGAAGGCTGGAGATCCAAAAAAATGTCCGTCATTTAGAGATTTGAAACCAGTGTTCTGAATGGGAAATTTCTCGGGCAACATGAATATGCTATTGATTGGGATAGTAAAATTCTTCACGGATCATGCCCGTGAAGAATCGTTCTTTTTTTCAATAAAAAGATCATGACGATATATTGAAGACAACGCCGTTTTATCTCGCCCTGTCCGACCGCTCATTTCCTTTTTCTGAGCCATGCATTTCACAAAAAGTCTTTTCGACTATTTCTCGAGGGAATTTGATTTTTTTTATTGCAAATTTCTGTTCAGCGGACGATTTTCCATCGATATAGCTGTTGAGATGTTCATAAAAACAAAGAAAAAATCAAGTCTATTTCCCCTATCCGTCGCCTGCCCATTCGCCGAATGACCTTTGCTGATTCGCGATCCGCCGGCCGATCAAAATTGTAATTCGTCATTTGAAGGTTCGTAGCGCGTGTTCTGGATCAAATATGTCCTGGGGAACACGAATAAGTTATTTCTGACGCATGGATTCTTTACGGGGTATGCTTAAAAGTGCAAGAAAGGATTTTGGGGCCTTGCAAATTTAGAAAAATCGAAAGAAAATGAAATTCTTTTCGTTTTCGTAGCAACCATAGTTCAACATATACCTTGTCGATATACTGGAGACAACCCCATTTTATGTCACTCTGACCGACCTCTGATTTCCTTGATCTGAGCTATGAATTCCATAAAAACAGTCTTTTTGACTTTTTCTCGAGGGAATTTGATTTTTTTTAGAGCAAATTCGTTATCAGCGGACGATTTTCCATTAATATGTCCCTTAAGATGTTCACAAAAACGAAAAAAAAATCACGATCATTTCCACCCATCTGTCGCTTGTCCATTCCTCAAATGACTTCGGCTGATTCGTGATCCGTCGGACAGTCGATTTTTTCTGTCATTTAAAGGTTCATCGCGTGTGTTCTGGATCGGAAATTTCTTGGGGAACACGAATAAGTTATTAACCATAGCTCATCGATATTGTCGTTCTGATGTGACTGACATGACGCTCCGCATCTTTAAACGCATCAACTTTCAAACTCATCTGAGACTCGTAATGTGTCGACGTACATTATTGACCCAAAATCGGCATTTAAATATTCGGTGAGAACTATGCTTCATGCATAGTTCCTTATGCATTTATGCATTTTATGCATAGTTCATGCATAAAATCCTTAGTCGAATATTTTTTTCCCAGCGCAAATTGATACAAAAATTTGTATAGTTTATTCCAAAATAGCGACCATACAATCGGAACTAATAAAATTGTACGCCCGAGATATCCACATTAGGAATATTCGCAAGGGTCAGCTCGACCGAAAGTGCCGTGGAAGAGCTTCGCCCTGGAGGAACCGCCTTAATCATCACGGTAACCTCTGCGCTAGGTAAGTACTTGACTTGGCACGCTGGCAGTCCGGTATATAACACCATCATATGCCTATTTCGTTTGGGCACAGAGTTTCGAGCGCATGCGACTCATAGTGGTGGACGGGTCAACGAAAGTTGACGCGTCCACCACATTGATTACGACCGAAAAATTCTGGTCAACAAATCTGCTAGGTAGCGCTAGTTGACGCGTCCACTACTACGCGTCGCATGCGCTCGAAACTCTGTGCCCAAACGAAATAGGCATATGACGATGTTATATACCGGACAGCCTGCGTGCCAAGCCAAGTACTTACCTAGCGCAGAGGTTACCGTGATGATTAAGGTTCCTCCTGGGCGAAGCTCTTCCATTGCACTTTCGGTCGAGCTGACCCTTGCGGATATCCCTAAGTATTGTGGATATCTCGGGCGTACAATTTGATTAGTTCCGATTGCATGGGCGCTATTTCGGAATAACCTATACAAATTTTTGTATTAATTTGCGCTGGGAAAAAAATATTCGACTAAGGATTTCGGGTCGTAACGACCAGCAAACGGACCCCGGAATAGGTCGTTACGACTGATAATTCTTAGTCGTAACGACCAGCCAACTGGCCCCCGGAATGGGTCGTTGCGATTAATAATTCTCAGTCGTAACGACCAGCTGACTGGCCCCCGGTATGGGTCTTTGAGACTAATAATTCTCAGTCGTAACGACCTACTTCTTACGACCGAGAAAAGTCGGTTGAAAAAAACCACTTACGACCTTACGGTCGTCCAATCCGCTAGGGCCGCGCCCGTGGTCTTAACGACGAGAAATTCAGGGTCGAGTTTTTTCCCACGGGCGCTGAGCTGGGGGGAAAAAATTTCGACTTAAGATTTTTGGTCGTAACGGCCAGGGCCCGCGGTGCTAGCAAAAAATTATACTCAAAATGTCGGGTCGTAACGACCAGCAAACGCACCCAGGAACGGGTTGTTACGACTAATAATTTTTTGTCGTAACGACCCACAAGCAAAATGCGATGCTTTTTCTGACGACCACAAAATTACGGTCGACAAGACGACCATTTACGACCGTATGTACGGTCATTGAATCCGCTATACTTGATGTTTTTCATCTACGGTATCATATATACAAACGGTGGAACTGTAGAAAATAAAGAGTTGCAAAGTCAACCTTGCCGTGAGCTCTGTTTATAACCATGAATAATGCTACATTTTCAATTAATGATATCTTGCTCAAATAGTCGTTAAGGGGCCTTAACATTTTTGGAGTATTGAATATTGAACCTCGACGATATCATATAAAAAAATCAGCGTTTTAGCTTATACTCAGCCCAGTGCTCATACATCCTTAATCTCCGTTGCAATCATCGTTCCCCAGACTAATTGATTAAGTACGAACAAATATTGATGCTTTATGCTGCAGTTGATCGAAAAAATTTTCAATAAATATTAAAAATATCTGTTACGTTTTGAATGTTATTTTTTTTCATTTTTACAATGGTGTTTACAGCATATATACATTTCAAATTGATGTTGAATATAATCAAATGTGTGGATATGCATATTGCAGTTTTTTAACGATACAATTCCTTGTATACATAATTTTTAACAACATTTCCAATTCGTTGTGCTCCAAGATAAACTTGGAGTGCTTCCCAAGAACGCACTCGCGAAAAGGCTAAGTATAGTTGGCCATGATTAAATACGTCCTTACGAAGATCGATACTGATTTTTTCAAACGTGATCCTTGTGATTGGCCTGATAATAAATTAATTGATGGGTCATCCATTCTATTCCATTCCACAAAAAAAATGTTTTTCGTCGTTTCATGGTTCAAAGCCTGATGTCGAATTAATTGATAAGTCATCCATTCTATTCCATTCCGCGAAAAAGTTTTTTTTCGTCGTTTCAAGTTTCAAAGCCTGATGACAAATTAATTGATGGGTCATCCATTCCATTCCATTTCACAAACAAATTTTTTTTCTTTGTTCCAAGTTTTAAAGCCTGATGACAAATGAATTGATGGGTCATCCATTCTATTCCATTCCAATCGATGAAATTTTTTTGTTCGTCATTTCAAGGTTTAAAGCCTGTGTTTTGAATCGAAAATTCCATTCCACAGAAAAGTTTTTTTTTGCCGTTTCAAGTTCCGAAGCCTGATGACAAATTTATTGATGGGTCATCGATTCCATTCCATTACACGAAAAAGTTTTTTTTCGTCGATTCAAGATTTGTAGTCTGTGTTTTGGATCGAAAATTCCATTCCATTTCACGGAAAAGTTTTTTTTCGTCGTTTCAATATTTGAAGCCTGGGTTTTGAATCGAAAATTCGATTCCAAGCCACTCAAAATTTTTCCTTTGTCGTTTTAAGATTTGAAGCCTGTATTTTGAATCAAAAAGTCCATTCCAATCAATTCTGTTCCATTTCACGAAGAATTTTCTTTTCATCACTTCAAGGTTTAAAGCCTGTGTTCTTAATCGAAAATTCCATTTCATTCTATTCCATTCCATGAGATTTTTTTTTCGTCGTTTCAAGGTTTGAAGCCTGTGTTTTGAATCGAAAATTCCATTCCACTCTATTCCACTATAAAGTTTTTTTTCGTCGTTTCAAGGTTTGAAGCTTGTGTCTTAAATCGAAAGTTCTATTCCATTCCATTCCACGAGAAAGATTTTTGTGGTTTCAAGATTTGAAACCAGTGTTTTGAATAAAAAATTCCATTCCATTCCATTCAACGAAAAAGTTTTTTTCGTCGTTTCAAGGTTTGAAGCCTGTGTTTTCAATCGAAAATTTTATTCTATTCCAATCGACTCCATTCCAGTCCACGAAAAAGTTTTTTTTTCGTGGTTTCAAGATTTGAAGCTTGTGTTTTAAATCGGAAATTCCATTCCATTCCATACCACGTAAAAGTTTTTTTTCATCGTTTCACGGTTTGAAGCCTGTGTTTTGAATCGAAAATTCAATTCCATTCCACAAAAAAGTTTTCCTTCGTCGTTTTAAGATTTGAAGCCTGTGTTTTGAATCGAAAAGTCCATTCGAATCCATGCTATTCCATTCCACGGAAAAGTTTATTTTCATCGTTTTAAGGTTTGAAGCCTGTGTTTTGAATCAAAAATTCCATTTTATTCTATTCCATCCCATGAAAAAGTTTTTTTTATGTAATTACAATATTTGAAGCCCGTGTTTTGAAGTTTTTTTTGTCGTTTAAAGGTTTGAAGCCTGTGTTTTGAATCGAAAATTCCATTCCATTCCATGAAAAAGTTTTTTTTCGTCGTTTCAAGATTTGAAGCCTGTGTTTCGAATGGAAAATTCCATTCCATTCTATTCCATTCCACGTAAGTTTTTTTTGTCGTTTCAAGATTTGAAGCCCGTGTTTTAAATCGAAAATTCCATTCCATTCCACGAAAAAGTTTTTTTTCGTCGTTTCGAGGTTTGAAGCCTGTGTTTTAAATCGGAAATTCCATTCCATTCCACGAGAAAGTTTCTTTTCGTCGTTTCAAGATTTGAAGCCTGTGTTTTGAATTGAAAATTCCATTCCATTTCACGAAAAAGTTTTTTTTTCGTCGTTTCAAGGTTTAAAGCCCGTGTTTTGAATCGGAAATTCCATTCTAATCCATTCCATTCCGTTCCATGAAAAGTTTTTTTTCACCGTTTCAAGGTTTGAAGCCGGTGTTTTGAATCAAAAATTCGATTCCATTACACGAAAAAGTTTTTTTCTCGTCATTACAAGACTTAAAGCCTGTGTTTTAAATCGAAAATTCCATTCCCTTCCACGAAAAAGTTTTTTTTTCACCGTTTCAAGGTTTGAAGCCGGTGTTTGGAATCGGAAATTTCATTTCATTCCACGGGAAAGTTTATTTTCGTCGTTTCAAAGTTTGAAGCCTGTGTTTTGAATCGGAAATTCTATTCCATTCCACGAAAAAGTTTTTTTTCGTCGTTTCAAGGTTTGAAGCCTGTGTTTTGAATCGAAAATTCCATTCCATTCCAATCTATTCCATTTCGATCCATTCCATTCCATTCCACGAAAATGTTTATTTCGTCGTTTTAAGGTTTGAAGCCGGTGTTTCGAATTGAAAATCCATTCCATTCCATTCCACGAAAAAGTGTTTTTTCGTCGTTTCAAGATTCGAAGCCTGTGTTTTGAATCGAAAATTCCATTCCATTCCATGGAAAAGTTTTTTTTCTTCGTTTCAAGATTTGAAGCCTGTGTTTCGAATCGAAAATTTCATTCCATCCCTATCAGGACGAACGACAGTAACCGACAATCGTTTGTCTTGTGAAACGATGGTACTCGACGGTCCAACCGTTGGAGTTCATCATTTTACTGTCGGAATGAAATACAAACGACGTTGGTTACTGTTGTTCGTCCTGGTAGGGATTCCATTCCACGAAAGTTTTTTGTCGTCGTTTCAAGATTTGAAGCCCCTGTTTTGAATCGAAAATTCCATTCCATTCCATTCCATTCCATTCCATTCTCCGAAATATTTTTTTTTCGTCGTTTCAAGATTTGAAGCCTGTGTTTTAAATCAAAAATTCCATTTCATTCTATTCCATTCCAGGAAAAAGTTTTTTTTCGTCGATTCAAGATTTGAAGCCTGTGTTTTGAATCGAAAATTCCATTCTATTCCATTCCGATCCATTCCATTCCATTTCACGGAAAAGTTATTTTTCGTTGGTTCAAGATTTGGCGGCCTATGTTTTAAATCGAAAATTCCATTCCATTCTATTCCATTCCAGGAAAAAGTTTTTTTTCGTTGATTCAAGATTTGAAGCCTGTGTTTGGAATCGAAAATTCCATTCCATTCGATTTCACGAAACAGTTTTTTTTTCGTCGTTTCAAGGTTTGAAGCCTGTGTTTTGAATCAAAAATTCCATTCCATTCCAATCCATTCCATTCCGATCCATTCTATTCCATTACACGAAAAAGTTTTATTTCGTCGTTTCAAAATTTGAAGCCTGTGCTTTCAATCGACAATTCCATTCCATTCCACGAAAAAAAAAATTTCGTTTTAAGATTCGAAGCCTGTGTTTTGAATCGAAAATTCCATTCCATTCCATTCCACGAAAAAGTTTTTTGTCGTTTCAAGATTTGAAGCCTGTGTTTTGAAACGAAATTTCCATTCCATTCCACGAAAAAGTTTTTTTTCGTCGTTTCAAGGTTTGAAGCTTGTGTTTTCAATCGAAAATTCCATTCCATTCCAATCCATTTCAATCCATCCCATTTCATTCCATTCCACGAAAAGAATTTTTTTCGTCGTTTCCAGATTTGAATCCTGTGTTTTGAATCGAAAATTCCATTTCATTCCATTCCACGAAAAAGTTTTTTTTCGTCGTTTCAAGGTATGAAGTCTGTGTTTTAAATAAAAAATTTCATTTTATTCCACGAAAAAGTTTTTTGTTGTCGTTTCAGGGTTTGAAGCCGGTGTTTTAAATCGAAAATTCCATTTCATTTCACGAAAAAGTTTTTCGTCGTTTCAAGGTTTGAAGCCTGTGTTCTGAATCGAAAATTCCATTCCATTCCATTCCATTCCATCGAAACGTTTTTTTCCGTCGTTTCAAGATTTGAAGCCTGTGTTATGAATCGAAAATTTCATTCCGATCCATTCCATTCCATTCGAAGAAAAAGTTATTTTTTGTCGATTCAAGCTTTGAAACCTGTGTTTGGAGTCGAAAATTCCATTCCATTCGATTTCATGCCGTTTCAAGTTTGAATTTCTCGTCGTTTCAAGCTTTGAAGCCTGTGTTTTGAATCGGAAATTTCATTCCACTCCATTCCATTCCACGAAAAAGTTTTTTTCCGTCGGTTTAAGATTTGAAGCCTGTGTTATGAATCGAAAATTCCATTCCATTCCATTCCACGGAAAAGTTTTTTTTCACCGATTCAAAGTGTGAAGCCTATGTTTTGAATCGAAAATTTCATTCCATTCTATTCCATTTCACGAAAAAGATTTTTTCGTCGTTTCAAGATTTGAAGCCTGTGTTTTGAAACGAAAATTCCATTCCATTCCATTCCACGGAAAAGTTTTTTTTCGTCATTTAAAGGTTTAGTGCGTGTGTTCTCGATCGGAAATTTCCTGAGGAACCCGAATAAGTCATTTACGATTATAGCTTACGAAACATGCTTAAAAATACAAAAAATGGTTTTGGCTCGTCTATTTGCAAATGGACTCCTGCTGGCCCGGGCGTGAGGCCATGAGGACTTTTTTTTTTTATTGTTTAAAGTTTTAAAGCGTGTATTTTTAACCAAAAAATTTTTTGGGCTACACGAATAAGCTATTTGCGATGGATTAATTCCTTACGGAACATGCTTAAATATGCCAAGAACCTTTTTCGACTTTGCAAATGAACCTCGGCAAATCTGGGCATGGGAAATTGCTTCTTCGTTGTTGAAAGTTTCAAATCGTGTGATTTCTATCGGAAATTTCCTGGGGAACACGAATAAGCTGTTCATCATAGCTCACCGATTTGTCGGTCTGATGTGACTGACATGACGCTCCGTATCTTCGAACGCATCAACTGTCAAACTCATTTGAGACTGTTGAAAAGTCGATGTACATTATTGACATAAAATCGTTATCCAAATATTCTGTTAGATCTATGGATGAACATCGATAAAATTTTTACAATTAAAGCAGTATTCTGGCTAGAACGGAGTCCTGGTGATCTACTCATCCTTGGGAATAATAAGTTACAATGAAGAAATCAAAATTACTGTTTGCTGATATGAATAATGGTTGACTTGATAATGAAAAGTTCTTTTCGCAAATTAAATGCTACTCACCGTGATTGCAAAAAATTGCACTAAAGCTTCATCTTTTCCAAGCGATTTTGCCGATCAACACGACGCATAACCACGAACCGACTGTCAAAAGATCGCGCGCGACTCGCGATGTACGAATTCGCGCACACAAATCACACCGTTACACGTGATTGATATCCGTGTCTCTCGCGAAATTATCTCACTCACTCTTTTTAAATGATTCTTTAACCGTATATTACGCGTAATGTATATCTAACCGATTTCTTTGGCTAACGTGACAGAAGTATAACCGCGATGAACTGTCAAAACATCGCGCGACTCGCGATGTGTGAAGTCACGCACACGCGAAGTGTGAAGTCGCGCTCGAATCAACGCAACCGACCAATCACAGCACGGATAAAACGACGACAATGCCTTCGAGATTTTCGATATATATTCTCATCAACTTTTTATTAGGGGACTAGGGTTCATCACGCGCGCTGAAGCGCGCGAGCGGTTGTCTGGTGGCGCTGCAGCGCTCCTTTTATGTATAATAACACATTGACATATGCGACAGCGTCTGGTAGCCAATTTATTTTGGAACAGTTCAATAAGAATAAACACGAGTTTAGGCAAATAGGAACATTTATTATAAGTACCATATGATACAGAGGGAGATCGTTAATGTCGTGTCCGTTGTTGATCGTTCTACGGATTGACAGCTTTTTCGTATTATGTGCATACACACGTCAATTATTATTTTTATGAAGATAACATTATTTTTAATAAACTATTTGTTAATTCGACATATTTATATCAACATCATAATAATTTAATACAAATAGAAGTGATGTTTAAAATTATCGAATTTTATGGGCAAATTTTGAGAGATCTTTTAGCGATATAATTCCTTGTACACATAATTTTTAACGATATTCCTGTCCCGTTGTTCTCCGATATAAACTTTGAGAGCTTCCCAAGAACGCACACGTGAGAAGGCCACATACAATTGACCGTGATTGAAGACATCTCTTCGAAGATCCACGCTAATTTTATCGAAAGTTTGTCCTTGTGACTTGTAGATGGTCATAGCAAAAGCTACCTTTACAGGAAATTGACGACGCTTGAAAGTAAAGGGATAATCATTTTCACAATAAAGAGTAATGCGATGTAAAAAAACAATCTCTCCACTTTTATCACCTGATAAAATCTCACAACGCAATACTGTATTACCCAGTTCTAAGATCATCAATCTTGTACCGTTGCATAACCCTTCGTTAATACTCAAATTTCTTATAAGCATAATAATACCGTTTTTTCTGAGGCGAAGTTCATGAGGTGGCAAACCAGGTGGTGACAATGTATTTAGATACTCGGGCAAGATAGTCTCGTTGATCTGATCGTTGTCGCCACAATTCTCGGTACTGTCAACACTCGTGTATAGCCGTTCTGTATTTTGACCAAATAAATCCATAACTCTCGAATTGATTTCGTCGACGTCGACATTTCGAGCAGACAGAATTGCACGTTTTGTTACATCTTGGAAACGTTTCGCTCTCACCAATTGTCCGTAAGTGTCTTCTACGATATCTTGGTTTGCAGGCGCCACGCAACGTTCTGGAACTTGAAGATTATCATTCGCATCATTGAGAAGACCATCACCAACGTCAAGTAAAAATTTTGCAAATTCAACTTCGTTTGGTAATACTCTCATGTTCTGAGTTAACGCATATTTAGAGAAATGTGACCACAATGCACTGTACTTGATTGACAGATTTATTATTTCGCTGCGAGTACCTCGCACTTTGACAGGAAGAAGTTGTCGAAAATCTCCTCCAAGAACAATGACTTTTCCGCCAAACGGTTTGTCATCATTCATAATGTCCCGCAAGGTTCGATCTGCGACTTCCAATGCATGGCGTGGTGCCATAGGTGCTCATCCCAGATAAAAAGATCAACGTTTTTTAAATACTCACCCTGTTTAGATTGAACTTTGATGCTCGATGTAGAATCTGCGTACAGAGGTACTGGAAGTCCAAACGTTTTGTGTACCGTTTTTCCCTCTGGCAGTAATATCGCTGCAATACCGGTGAACGCCATAGCACTGACGCGCTTTTCTCTACCTCTAACGAGATTTGACAGGGTAGTGTATGTAAACGTCTTACCAGATCCCCCTGGCCCGTCGATGTAGAAACAAGTTTGCTCATCGTTGTTATTGTCTATCACACTCAGGACCGCATCAACGAATCCCTTTTGAGTATCATTCAGCTGCTCATATTGTCGCATGCCAATTTCTACAAACTGAGCAGGAGAAATATCTCTTTCATCGTCGTCCGATATCTGTATTTGCTCCATTATTGGGAATCGTGATATATTTGAGTCTTCATTTATAAGCATGCGAGCGATTTGGGAATACGCTTTTCTTTGAGCTTGTTGCATGCCAATATGTCTCGCATAATCCTCTGACAATTTTTCTTTGAATTCTTCCCAAAGTTCCTCCGGATGAATCGGCTGACAGTGAACCAGTATTCTTACGAATAATCTTCGGAGTAACCCAGGCATCATCCAAATAGCAGCTTCTTCCATTGCTCTCTTCCACTCGTCGTCGTCTTCGATCAAACCTAGAGCTAAACATGTCGCGACGAAAGTTTCGCAAACTTGGCTATTAACAGTCCTCAAATCATCAAAACTCTTGGCTCCTTTAACCTTTAACAAAAGCAACCGAAGATGAAATAATTCAGTTTGTGCAGGACTCACCGAATACATTCGTCCGAACGCATCATGTCTACGCTGTCGTTTTTCCCACCTACAAACTGTTTGTCCATCAATCTTTGATCTTTTAAACACATAATGTGATGGAATGTCGGGATGTATAAATTGTCTCGCAAATTCATCGCGCAAATTGAACGCGAAATAATCGTTCAGCATACCTATCTGACTCATAGCATTTCTTATTCCATCATTGTTCATGTCTGCCGGAATTGTTACATTATGCTCGTTGGGTAAATGTACCGGAAGGCGTATCACAGGATGGCTTTTCTCTTGCATTTTTTTATCACAAATACGCCAAATTGCCTCGTTTGGTCCTACGTAACGAGCTTCAACGTGATCTGTAACTTCATCGTGATTAATAACGCGTTCTTCGTTTTCTCCGTCTTCTCTGTTTGTTATCTGAATAGCAGCTGCATCATGTCCTTTGAAAATGTATTTGTACAAGTACTTTGGAGCTGTGACGCTTGTTTCAATTTCTACATTTATATGGCAATTAAAAATACTCAACAACGTCGGACAATAAGGTACGACCCATTGGTTGTCGACGATGTGTCCTCCACGACGTTCGTATGAAGCTCCAGTATCTCTTCGACGATAGTGTGGATAAGCGTCCGCATCCATCGTGGTTTCATTTCGAAATGGTTTTGGAAAGTGCTTGGAGCATTTTCCGTTCACTTCACACCATGCGCCACAAGGTCCATGAATCATATTGCCCATAACAATCCGATGCAAGTCGGGATTTACATCTGGATCAGGAATTTCAGCAGAGATGCATTGGTTGACTTTCTCTGGCGTTGATAATTTGTTCTTTAATGTCACCAATAGATGAATATGCAACAGACCACGCTTCTGTGACTCAATTGTGTACACGAATGCACTTGATTCACCAAAGAAATGTTTTCGTACGATTAAATCGAGCAAATGTTTTTTTTTCATATCGAAAACACGAGCTGTGAGATCTGGTCTGTCAGATAGTTGCTGACCAGGAAGAAGGTTTTCCTTTATCTCGCGCCAGTTTGGATTGCAAGTCATCGTAATAAAGAGATCCGGTTTTCCGAATTTTCGTACGATTCCCATGGCATCCTGGTAGTGTTGCATCATATTTCGAGGTGAGCCACTAAAACTCGAAGGTAAAATGACTATTTTTCCAACACGGGCATCCGCATTCTGTGCTGCAGTGTTCATATAGTCTACCAACCCAGAGTACGTTTCAGCGCGTATCTTACGTTGATTTTCTTTTATGAACTCTATACGATCTTTTTCAATTTTGACATAATTATCCACTACCCATTGTTGAAATAGACGACGTCCTCGAAGAATGACATTTCCGGGATCATTTTCACGAACAGCCATTCGATATCGGGTATAAGCCTCTCTTGATACTCGTTTTTGAATGATACCTGTTTGTTGAAGATCCCGATGCCAGCCTCGAGTACCCAAGGGGTAAAACAATGGGTACACCCAAGGTTCAACATTGGGATCCATGGTACTCACCAATTGTAATTTTTTCGTGTTTTTATTACATATAGTGACATAGGATTCTGGAATTTCTTCATCAGCAGTCGTTGAAAAAACGGCAGCAACTTCGTTGCTGCGTTGGAAATTGAATCGACGACGATCCATACCTGGTTTCAACGTAAAGAGCAACTGCAATTCACTGGGTGGTTGCACGTTGTCAAATCGATTGTGTTGCTGAGTTTGTAACTCCTCGCCCATCATTTGATACGATTGAGCGAAGACATTATTTTCGCGCATAATACGATCAAGTATTTCTAATACACCTCGATCGAGAGCAGTATTTTGTCGTTGAAGAGAATTTACTGCTTCATTCGAATCGACGATAAATAGCTGACCGTAGGTTGGCAGTGTGTTTGGCTCTGGATATAGCGCGGTATTTACTTGATAGTAAATCTGGCCCTGTATTTTGAAACAGTACGGCCCAGGGCGTCTTCCTTCGAAGTTCATCAAATTGGCGTTGAACGAAGCAAAAGAGAAAGACGCGTTGTAATTTCTAATTCGCTCGAAAAATGATTTTGACTTTTCATGCGTACCATTGAATAAAAGCTGCAATTCTGGTGGCATTTCTGGTAATAGTTCAAGTTTAACTTTTCCATGGCTATAGCAATCGTGAAAAGAATTTCGCATGTTGACCACTTTTTCTGAAACAAAATGTGCAGCACAGCAGTGCGTGCAGGTATCAGTCATGCCTCCTCCATAATGCTCTTGGACATTAGTAATCTGTCCCGCAGAAAATCCGTTTCTTTCCTCGAGAGCTCTTTGTCGTTCACGGTACAAATTCTTACGTCGTGCTTGAGCTAATCTGTTGTTCGCTTCGTGGTCACGATCATTATGTATTACAATCATTTCAGATGGTTGCTGTACTTCTAGGACCACCATTGGTGGTTCATTCTGTGCAGTGAAAATTTGGTTATTGTTGCAATGATGATGGTGATTTTCTTCAGTTATTTCTTTCCCGGTGCGTTGGATTTCTTCTTCTTGATCGGCTGTTGTATCAACGGAATCGCATTGTACAATCACTTCACTTGCACTTTCGATACAGCCACTTGAAGATACTCCTACAAACTGAAGCTGTTCTGAACCTCCTATGGATAATTCATCTCCGGCAATATGAACATCCTTATGTAAACGACGCCGTTTACTCTGATTTTGAGCTTTTCGTTCTCGATTGATGCGCTGATGCTCTGCTTCTTCTTCAGGCGTACGAACGACCTTTTTTCGTCCCATAGCAGTGCTCTTAAGAAAACTATTTCTAATATTTACAAAACTATTCGAGACGTGTACAAATCAGAATAGTTTTCAGCACAAATTGATTAATGTACTCAACTCAAAAATCAAATATTAACTGTATCTGGAAGCAGCATTAATACATGATAATTCAATAAAATAAAATACGGTATCATTGAATTGGTTAATTTTTTTAAATTCAATTCTACTTGATACAATTTAAATATGTTCACATATACACTCCAAATATGTTCGATTCAGTTCAGTTAAGTTCAGTTCAATTCAGTTCAGTTCAATCTAAATCAATCCAGTTCAATTCAGTTCAATTCAGTTCAATTCCGTTCAATTCAGTTCAATTCAATTCAATTCATATCAATTCAGTTCAATTCAATTCAGCTTAATTCAATTCAATTCAACTTTGTTCGTATGCGTTCATTTCCCTTTGATGCAGTTCAGTTCAATTCAATTCGATTCGGTTCAATTCAGTTTGATTGAATTCGATCAGTTCAATTCGGTTTAATCAACTCAATTCAATATAATTCAGTTCAATTTGTTTAGTGCAATTCAATTCATCAACTTGTTCATCGTCATCTTCATCATCATCATAAACATAAATCTTCAACACCTGAAACAGAAAAAAAATTTTCTTAATGCCAACTCTTCAAAATAATTTTTTCTGTAATTAACTGTATAATAATACCACATAAAATTTGGAAAACCCCCGACTACTTCTTGATTTTTATCTTACCCCTGTAAGCGGTAACTATATTTTTTCTCGACTTTTAAGTCTCTAATTTTGATGTAGACTGCTTACAAAAAATTTTACCACAGTAATTTTCCTATAGTTTACAATATCCTCTTCTGAATGTTATATAGTCAGCCCAGCAAAACAATTAGCTTGAGAAAATTTTCGGTTATTTTTGGCTTGTTTTCCTCTCTAGTACTTTTCACATAAATCTCGCATGAATATAGTGAAAGAGGAAAAATTCGAGCATCTTCTATTAAAAAATTGACTTCATTTTTTAGCTGGGCCAACTATAATCTAAATGTCGCACTTTTTGTAATCCAACGTAAAGATAAACGCGATTTTTGGTGACTTTGAAATTTCTAAACGATTGAGATTGCGATAAATGTTTAGAAAACAATTTCCAGCTCTGAGAGGGGTAGGGAATGAGATGATTTATGCAAAATGACTCCATGAATACGATACTGAAGAAAAATCGTGGCGGTCACCCTCCCACAAGAGATTATAGAGTTTTTAAGTTCGTAAAAATATGTGATGAACGCGTTTCAAAACATTTCAACCCCTATATTGGGGATGTGGAATGGGGTATTTGTTAAAAAAGGTACTCTTTAATATGATGCTGAAGAGTAACCAGTGCGTTACTCACCGCGTTGGCCCTGTTGAAAGTTTGGCAAAATATCCGGTTTCAGATGCGTTCGAAGAGCAAGCTTTCAGCACTTTAAACATATGTTTGTCTGTTGACTTGTCGCTTACAGCGCTCGTAAGCGTTCCCATGAACACTTTGAAACACGTAACTGAACCGCTTAAGCCCATTATATAATGAAAAAAATAAGGTATAAGAGATAAGGTATAAGGGAACGAACCCATACTACGTAACCCATTTTTTACAATTTTTTACCCCCCCTCGGTGACCGCTCGTAGTATATGCCAAGACCCCCCCCCCGCCCTAGTTTTCACGTAGTAATTCATAAATATGGTTTTAAATAATTTTTTGCAAACAGAAAGTTGAAAAAAAAATTATTTGGCTCTTATTTGTCTTTAAATATTAATACGGCGCTTGCCGCGTGACGCTAAGAATGCGTATATACCTATAAATATTCACTACTGGAAAAAAAGAAAGGAACAAAAAAATTTCCTCGATTTTTCGTGGTTTTTCACAATGATGTATCTCAGTAAAAAATGGTCGTATCGAGGTCTAAAAAAAGCATTTTGGAGCTTGCAGTTGCTAGTTTGAAGATCTTTTAGCAAAAAAAAATTCGAAGCTACAGGTTTCACGCAATCCTAAGAAATACTGAGAAAAATAAATTTGGCAAATTTCTAGTACTTTTATTTTGGCTGCAGTTACTTGGAAATTTTTTTTCCAGCTCAACCTTTACATGGACCGGATAGCTTGTTTATTTAGTTTCAACTTTGTTTTTTGGAAACCACGATGCGACCATTTTTCGCTGAGATGTCGGACTTTTAATGAAAAAGGATCTTTCTGTATTTGACCATTGACATCTCAGCAACCAACGATCACATAAAAAATAGAAGGGGGGTTTCAAAAACTAAAAATAGAAGGGGGGTTTAAAAAAAAAAAATTTTCCATCTTTGCCATGAATTTGACAAAACAGCAGAAAAAGAGATATTTACGGTTTTTTAAAAATCAACGGCCAAATTAAAAATATTGACAAAATGACTAATGTTGAGCGCGACTTTTACAGCTCAATATACCCATAAAAACCCTGTAAAGTTTCCATTTCATCTATCGAACGGTTTTTTTGTTTCAAGCAATCAAATTTTTGAAAAAAATTAAAGGATCATGTCTATGCCCCTATAAACGTCATAACCATTATTAAAGTGAAAAAAAAAATTTTTGTTGAGCTTTTTCCACATTTTTATCGCAAACAGCATTTAAATATATGGAAAAAAATTCGAAGAATTTCCGAAAAAAATTTGTTTGAAAATTTGTTTGAAAAGTTTGATTTTTTTCGAAAAAGCACGAGATTTCCCTAGAAGATATTGACTACGTGACAAAAACCTAACCCCCCCGCCCGCCCCTGTGACCAAGCGTGGTCTTTTGAAGACCCCCCTCCCCCCCTAAACGGGTCGCGTAGTATGGGTACGTTCCCTAAGGAATAAGAAATATCGGCGGAATCCAGCGCTGGCAGAACCGTTGATCAATTCACAATTAGAAATTAATTAGAAAATAAGGAATTCCGAATAAGAAATAGGAACATAATTTCCATCGTGGTGGAAATCTGTTCCTTATTTCTTATTGCCAGCCAATCACTGGACCTGCGCTTATTGTTTTAAACAGTGTTGGGCACCACTAAATATTGAGTGTGATTAATTACTTCCCAAATTACAAATTACTGTTGAAATTAGTAATTAAAAGTTTTCTAATTACAAATTACTGCTGTAGTTTGTAATTGAACAATTTCCTAATTACAAATTACAAATGAAATTAGTAATGGACAATTTTCTAATTACAAATTACAAATGTAATTGGTAATTAAAAGTTTCCTAATTACAAATTACAAATTGCAAATGTAATTAGAGTCAAATTTCCCTCTAATTACATGTAATTAGTATCGAATTTCCGACTAATTACATTTTTCAATGTAATTGGAGTAACATTTTACTCTAGTTACATGTAATTTTTAGAGTAGAATTTGATTGTAATTACATTAAAAAATGTAATTAGTCAAAAATTTATTTCTATTTAAATGTATTAGTCGAAAATTTGGTTCTAATTACATGTAATTAGAGTGAAATTTTACTCTAATTACATTAAAAAATTTAATTAGTCGAAAATTTGGTTCTTATTACATGTAATTAGAGTGAAATTAGAGTAAAATTTGACTCTTATTACATGTAATTAGAGTGAAATTAGAGTAAAATTTGACTCTAATTACATGTAATTAGAGTAGAATTTGATTCTAATTACATTGAAAAATGTAATTAGTCGCAAATTCGATACTAATTACATGTAATTAGAGGGAAATTTGACTCTAATTACATGTAATTAGAGTAGAATTTGATTCTAATTACATTGAAAAATGTAAATAATCGGAAATTTGGTTCTAATTACATGTAATTCGAGTAAAATTTGGCCGTAATTACATTGAAAAATGTAATTAGTCGAAAATTCGATACTCTTTACATGTAATTGAAGTGAAATTTGATACTAATTACATGTAATTAGAGTAAAATTTGACTCTAATTACATTAAAAAATGTAATTAGTCGGAAATTCAATACTAATTACATTGAAAAATGTAATTAGTGCAAAATTTGAACATAATTACATTTGTAATTAATAATTAGGAAATTTTTAATGACTAATTACATTTGTTATTTGTAATTAGGAAATTTTCAATTACTAATTACATTTGTAATTTATAATTAGAAAATATTCAATTACTAATTACATTTGTAATTTGTAATTAGGAAATTTTCAATTACTAATTACATTTGTAATTTGTAATTAGAATCTTTCCAGTTACTAATTACATTTGTAATTTGTAATTAGAATTTCTCCAATTACTAATAACATTTAATTAAAATTTTCTAATTACCAATTACGTTTGTAATTTGTAATTAGAATGTAATTAATTACAAAAACGCCCAACTCTGGTTTTAAATATATGGTGGCATTTTTCAATCAAATTTACGATGTAAATCAAAGCATAGAGATAGATCATGGTCAGTATTCTTTACGGGATTCTGAAAATTCCTATGGAAAACCAAATAATATATACGGGCGATCCAAGATGTTATTCACTATTTGAGGACACTGTGATTGGTTAAATATTTTAGCCCATCGCCCATTGTGTTTTGGCTGCTGTGCTATTTCTTATTCCTTGTTCCTTATTCCTTATTTCTTATACCTTTTTTTCGTTGTGTAATGGGCTTTACAAACGCTGACTCTGAGATAGTAAGACAGCGCGAGTGAATTGAAGTGTGTAAGCACGCTAAATCCAAGTTAAACGGATCTGTGAGCGTTAGCGCTCAAAGCGCATGAGCGTGCTCCTCGAACGCACCCTTCAAAAACGAGACTGAAAATCAGTGAGTATCACGTATTTCCACAAATTTCGAAATCTCATGACTTTTTATGCGATGGTGACCATTGCGATTACTCGTTGGCATTATATTCTATAAAACTCATTAACTTAGAAAAATAGGTTGAAAGGAGGGTGGTGATTGTTTTCTGAACATTTGCGAAATTGTTATAGTACCTCCGAGGCATTTCAGCTATAACCGAGCGGCCATTACATCGACATTTTTTTTTCGGAACGCCGATTTTTTTTCAGTTACTTTTCGACAAAAAAAGTATCCGTATGTCTCAAAAAAAATATTTTTCATTTGCTTCCGTTTTAACACGTTTCAAAGTACGATTTTAATTTTTTTTCGATAAGAGTGTATCCTTCGATTTTTTTCAAATAAATTGACAAAAAATTACATGTAAAACCGCATCTTTTGATCGCTATCCCATCACGGGAAAATCATTTCTCGATTTTTTCTATGCATTTTTCGATTTTTTCTATGTGTATGCAACTTTGAAAAATGTGTTCGTATTCTTTCGCTATTTTTTAAAATGTGTTTGTATTCCTTTTTTACAAATCAAAACACATTTTTTAAAGTGCAGTCTACACATAGAAAGAATCGAAAAATGATTTTCCCATGATGGGATAGTGATCAAAAGATGTGGTTTTAAAAGTACTTTTTTGTCAAATCATTTGATAAAAATCGGAGAATACACTCTTGTCGAAAAAATAAAAATTTTACTTTGAAAGGAGTTAAAACGGACGAGGATAAAAAATGTTTTTTTTTTTTGTGAAATACGTACATTTTTTCAGTTACTTTTCGACAAAAAAACATACGTATTTCTCGAAAAATATTATTTTCCATTTGCTTCCGTTTTAGCACCTTTCAAAGTACCATTTTTTTCGACAATAGTTTATCCTCCGATTTTTTTCAAATAATTTGACAAAAAAGTACATTTGAAACCACATCTTTTGATTGCTATCCCATCATGGGAAAATCATTTTTCGATTTTTTCTATGTGTAAGAAACTCCTTTTTTACGAATCAGAAATCATTTTTCGATTTTTTCTATGTGTAGACACGTTCAATAATGTGTTTTGATTCGTAAAAAAAGAATAAAAATACATTTTAAAAAATAACAACGGAATACGAACACATTTTTCAAACTTTCATACAAATAGAAAAAATCGAAAATGCATAGAAAAAATCAAAAAATAATTTTCCCATGATGGGATAGCGATCAAAAGATGCGGTTTTACATGTACTTTTTTGTCAATTTATTTGAAAAAAATCGACAGATACACTCTTATCGAAATAATTAAAATTGTACTTTGAAACGTGTTAAAACGGAAGCAAATGAAAAATATTTTTTTTTGAGACATACGTATACTTTTTTGTTGTCGAAAAGTAACTGATAAAAAATAAGCGTCCCGAAAAAAAAATGTCGATGTAATGGCCACTCGGTTATAGCTGGAATTCCTCCTTACATTTTTTCCGAGCAGCTTACATCAAAATTCAGTTTTGAAAAGGAACATAGTTCTTCTGCTTTTGTTTATATTCCTATTACCACGCACCTTTTTTTTGTTAGATTGAGCTTGTCTTGATATTCAACGGCTCTTGGTTTTTTTTTAAATATTTGACTTGATTAGGCCCACGATAGATGTAGAGGGACCAAGCTATGTAATGGTTTGGCCCATGCGTAGTTATTGGAGAAATCTGTAATATTTCAACGAAAAACAGTAATACTAATTATGTAAAATTTGATCATGATAATTAACTGAACTTTGAGATACATTTGTTTGTGCATAAGCGTGGGCATGCGTGCACGCGTGTGAGCGTTGCAAATCTAATACTTCAATCACTCGAATAGTAAAAGCTCGCAAACCAAAACAGAAATGTGGCTCAATTTTGCCCATTGTGACCCATGCTTATTGATGCATAATCAATTTTTTTTGAGAATTATTCATGAAAAAGGGTAATATGTATATGGCACGTTCCACCAATTATGGGCGAACGATTGTGCGCCTATTTTTCGTTTTTTCCTATAAATTTGTACATATATTGGGGACATCAAGAAAAGCTCTGACCTAAATTTTTAGACCCCTATCGCTATTAGGCCCGAGATAAGCGACGTCCTATTTTTCATCGCTTCAAAATTTGTCTCATTTCACGCGTTATTTACGCGGTCAATTTCGTTCCTAGGACTTTTTTGATAGAGGTATTTTTTTTGTAAAAAACTGTAAGTTCTCCAAAAAAAATATCAATTTTACTATATCGATCATGCGTATGACTAAAAATTGAGTTTATTTCTTTAAATCGCGTTTTTTTTGGTCTTTCACTCTATAAAATAGTCATTTTTTTTTTTAAAGCTGAGATTTTTTGACATAGATTTAAGTTATTTCGGGAGTGGGACTCTTATAGAAACAAGGCGAGAACAATTTATTTAAGAAAATAAAAATGAAATTTCTATGCTCAAATGTCCCAATTAGCCATTTTTACAAAATTTTAAAAATCGTATGCAAACTTTTTTGAAAAAAGAAAAATAGGTGCACAATCGTTCCCCCATAATTGGTGGAACGTGCCATATGTTGGAAAAAGCTGGGATAAATTCAAATTAAATGGGAATTATTATGTAAGGTTAGTAACGTCTGACTTGACTTACTTTATTTGGACTCCGAGCTGCTTAATTCAGTGAAATCACTTATTCAGCCGATTCACTGCCAAATCACATCCAGTCCTTTGAATGTTTTTGATTTATTGTTCTTGTTATTAGTTTGTCGTCTGATCGTCCAATAATTATAACGATTAATAGACGTAAAGACATTCTCTGATCTTCGTAGATAAATGGCATTTGTCGATTATACACCGTGTTTTGAGTTCCACCATCAGTTGACAGTTCCAGTCGGGCTATCAATTTGATAGTTGCGCGTATACATGTGTATATGGTTATTACACGTTTTCGTTTAACTGTTCAAGGAGGATACGTAGATGGAGTTCAACTACAATTTTTACCGCAGATTAACCGCAGTTGACCGAATAATTTATTTAATTTATCTTTTTTTTTCGTGTACGCGTACGAATAATAATAGAAATAAGTCCCATTTTGTCTACATCCAAGTTATTGTTTTCATATCCAGGTTATTTCTTTACAGATATTCTCGACATATCGAGGTCACACGTACCACGGTTTTCGCATCAAAGCATCGAAAGAGGATCATCGCGCGAGCGTGTGTTCAAATACTCCAAAGGGCAACTTTTAATTATTTTGAAAATCAGCCATTGTATAAATTATTGTATAAACAATAAAATAATGGACTTTTCTGTTCTTTTATAAATCTCGTTGATATCATATTTCGTTGCAAACCCTCTCATTTGATCTCTTTTACCCTTTTACTTAATTTTTTGTACGCATGGAACTCATCTCAGGTGTAATAAACCGGAATCAATCAATATCTCTCTCTCTCTCTCTCTCCCTGTCTCTGTCTGTCCGTTTGTCTGTCTCTCTCTTTCTCTTTCTTGCTTTATGTCTCTCTCTCAGTCTGTCTGTTCATCTTCGAAATGAGTAAGTCCTCAAAAATGATTATTTAATAATTCCGAAGTCATGTTTTTGAATATTTTTATTTTTCAGATGGTAACACGATATGAAATATAACAACGAACTTTAAACGATTTTTAAATGAGATGATTTTTGGATGAGGAAGGAAAAACGTCTCATGCTCTTCATTCCAGTCGTGCTTTCTGAAACAAAAATCATGCGCGTACGAATTATTATTAATGAAAAATTAATGTCAACAGATTACGTGAAAAAATATTTGAGCATACTTTTTGAGGAGTCACCGTGATATTGATCATCGCATCGGGCTCCATTTCGACCCCCAAAGTTGGCACGATTGCAGATCCATTTTCTGCTTGTAAATAAGTGTATTCTTCCGCTTTCACAGTTCCCGTCACTTGAACCGCTTGCCCCTTTTTGAAGACCTTTTTCTCATCGGACCAAGCCGTGATCCGTATCTCCAACTTCATTTTTCCATTGGTGACCGCGCCTATTCCGAAGGTCGCCTGTCCACTCTTGTGGTGCGTCTGTTGGAATGACGATTTTATCCAACCATTTATTTCTGAAAATTCGAAATTGTCAATTATAAAATGCTCTTTTTTAATTACTGATAATTGTATTTCATCTATGTATAATTGTATGTATTTTAAGATGAAAAAACTTACTAATTTTTTGGCCCTCCATATCAGCAATATGTCTCCAATCTTCCACTTCTTTCGTCTCTGCATTTTCGGATTCGTCGGCCCCGTAGAACCCTTTATCTGTTATTTCTGTCGATTGACGGATCGACAGCTCTAAAGGAATATTTCCCATGTTATATTTCTGGTCCAGCCGTTTTGCAGATACGCGGTCCAGGTGGACGATCTGAAAGATTTATTTGACATGAAATAAACGTAACTTATTTTACGATTATTTTATTATCGTTTTACGATACGAACCTTATTAATTGCGACAATATCCTCCACTTTTGCCACATTATCCTCCCAAGCCACGCACTGGACCCTTCTTCCTGCCCCGTTGTTAATGACGAATTTCATTATTTTATATTTTTTGGACGTTCCAACCGTTTTCGGACGCTCACAGGAGTCGATAAAACCAACAACTTCTCTGGAAAAGACATACGGAAAGTTAAAGAAAAATATATGAATCTGCAAGCAATAATTCTCGACAATAATATACACTCAATGATCGACCAATATATTTCTAATTTTTTGCACGATTTTTTTAAATCTCTTTTTGTACGATTTTTCGTATCTGAATACATATAATTTTGTAACGTTAACTCACATGGTTGAATCATGAATATTTATGCTATCTATGGCATCATTGGATGAGAAGACCGGTATTTTTTCTTGACGATTCTTATTCTCGTCCGTCCTTTTATCATCTTTGTGACTACCAGCAACTATGTCCACTTCTGATTCTTTAGCCTTTCCAATGTTTCCGTTCGATGATGATTTATTCTTCGACATTTTTTCTTTTCAATTTTTTACACAATTTTTCACGTTGATCTGTCGCTCGCGATCGTGACAACTTTTTTTCTGATGGTTCGTTTTTGTTTGTTTTTTTTTTCATGGCAAACTCAACTCGAGGATTTTAGCCGAGAATTTTCTAGCCAAATTCTCAAGTTGAGTTTGCCATGAAAAAAAAACAAACAAAAACGAACCATCAGAAAAAAAGTTGTCACGATCGCGAGCGACAGATCAACGTGAAAAATTGTGTAAAAAAATTGAAAAGAAAAAATGTCGAAGAATGAATCATCATCGAACGGAAACATTGGAAAGGCTAAAGAATCAAAAGTGGACATGATTGCTGGTAGTCACAAAGATGATAAGAGGACGGACGAGAATAAGAATCGTCAAGAAAAAATACCGGTCTTCTCATCCAATGATGCCATAGATAGCATAAATATTCATGATTCAACCATGTGAGTTAACGTTACAAAATTATATGTATTCAGATAAGAAAAATCGTGCAAAAAGAGATTTAAAAAAATCGTGCAAAAAATTAGAAATATATTGGTCGATCATTGAGTGTATATTATTGTCGAGAATTATTGCTTGCAGATTCATATATTTTTCTTTAACTTTCCGTATGTCTTTTCCAGAGAAGTTGTTGGTTTTATCGACTCCTGTGAGCATCCGAAAACGGTTGGAACGTCAAAAAAATATAAAATAATGAAATTCATCATTAACAACGGGGCAGGAAGAAGGGTCCAGTGCGTGGCATGCGAGGATAATGTGGCAAAAGTAGAGGATATTGTCGCAATTAATAAGGTTCGTATCGTAAAACGATAATAAAATAATCATAAAATAAGTTTCGTTTATTTCATGTCAAATAAATCTTTCAGATCGTCCACCCGGACCGCGTATCTGCAAAACGGCTGGACCAGAAATATAACATGGGAAATATTCCTTTTGAGCTGTCGATCCGTCAATCGACAGAAATAACAGATAAAGGGTTCTACGGGGCCGACGAATCTGAAAATGCGGAGACGAAAGAAGTGGAAGATTGGAGACATATTGCTGATATGGAGGGCCAAAAAATTAGTAAGTTTTTTCATCTTAAAATACATACAATTATACATAGATAAAATACAATTATCAGTAATTAAAAAAGAGTATTTTATAATTGACAATTTCGAATTTTCAGAAATGAATGGTTGGATAAAATCGTCATTCCAATAGACGCACCACAAGAGTGGACAGGCGACCTTCGGAATAGGCGCGGTCACCGATGGAAAAATGAAGTTGGAGATACGGATCACGGCTTGGTCCGATGAGAAAAAGGTCTTCAAAAAGGGGCAAGCGGTTCAAGTGACGGGAACTGTGAAAGCGGAAGGACACACTTATTTACAAGCAGAAAATGGATCCGCAATCTTGCCAACTTTGGGGGTCGAAATGGAGCCCGATTCGATGATCAATATCACGGTGACTCCTCAAAAAGTATGCTTAAATATTTTTTCACGTAATCTGTTGATATTAATTTTTCATTAATAATAATTCGTACGCGCATGATTTTTGTTTCAGAAAGCACGACTGGAATGAAGAGCACGAGACGTTTTTTCTGCGTCTTCCAAAAATCATTTCATTAAAAAATCGTTTAAAGTTTGTTGTTATATTTCATACCGTGTTATCAATTGAAAAATAAAAATATACAAAAACATTACTTCGGAATTATTAAATAATCATTCTTGAGGACTTACTCATTTTAAAGATGAACTGACATTCTGAGAGACAGAGACATAAAGAAAGAGAGAGAAAGAGAGAGAGAGAGAGAGAGAGAGAGAGAGAGAGAGAGAGAGAGAGAGGGAGAGAGAGAGAGAGACATTGATTGATTCTGATTTATTATACCTGAGATGAGTCCTTTGCGTACAAAAAAAGTAAGTGAAAGGGTAAAAGAGATCAAATGAGAGGCTTCTGCAACGAAATATGGTATGGACGAGATACATAAAAAGCAGAAAAGTCAATTACTTTATTGTTTATACAATATTTTATACAACGGCTGATTTGCAAAATATTTAAATTTTTCCTTTTGAGTATTTGAACACGCTCGCGGGATAATCCTTTTTCCATGATTCAATGCGAAACCCGTGGTACGTGCGACCTGGATATGTTGAGAATATCTGTAAAGAAATAACCTGGATATAAAAACAATAACCTGTATGGAGACAAAATGGGACTTATTTATATTAATATTCGTACACGTACAGAGTTGGGCGTTTATGTAATTAATTACATTCTAATTACAAATTACAAATGTAATTGGTAATTAGAAAAATTCTAATTACAAATTACGAATGTAATTAGTGATTAGAAAGATTCTAATTACAAATTACAAATGTAATTAGTAATTAGAAAAATTCTAATTACAAATTACAAATGTAATTAGTAATTGAATATTTTCTCATTACAAATTACAAATGTAATTAGTTATTAAACATTTCCTAATTACTAATATCAAATGTAATCAGGTTGAAATTTCGCATTAATTACATTTTATCAATGTAATTAGAGTTAAATTTCATTCTAATTACATGTAATTAGTATCAAGCTTCACTCTAATTACATGTAATTATTATCGATTTTTTGACTAATTACATTTTTCAATGTAATCACGGCCAAATTTCACTTTAATTACATTAAATTAAAACCAAATTTTCGACTAATTACATGTAATTAGAAATAAATTTTCGACTAATTATATTTTTCAATGTAATGAGAGTCAAATTTCACTCTAATTACATGTAATTAGTATCGAATTTCCGACTAATTACATTTGACTCTGATTACCTGTAATGAGAGTGAAATTTGTCTCTAATTAGATTGGAAAATGTAATTAGTCGAAAATTTGGTCCTAATTACATGTAATTAGAGTGAAATTTGATTCTAATTATATGTAATTAGAGTAAAATTTGACTCTAATTACATTGAAAAATGGAATTAGTCGGAAATTTGATACTAATTACATGTAATTAGAGTGAAATTTGACTCTAATTACATTGAAAAATGTAATTATATAGTCGAAAATTTGGTTCCAATTATATGTAATTAGTCGAAAATTTGGTTTTAATTACATGTAATTACAGTGAAATTTGACTCTAATTACATTGCTAAAATGTAATTAGTTCGAAATTTAAAACTAATTACATTTGTAATTTGTAAATAGAAATTAGAACCAAATTTTCGACTGATTACGTTTTTCAATGTAATTAGTATCAAATTTCCGACTAATTACATGTAATTAGAAATAAATTTTCGACTAATTACATTTTTCAATGTAATGAGAGTCAAATTTCACTCTAATTACATGTAATTAGTATCAAATTTCCAACTAACTACATTTTTCAATGTAATTAGAATCAAATTCTACTCTAATTACATGTAATTAGTACCGAATTTCCGACTAATTACATTTTTCAATGTAATTAGAGTCAAATTTGTCTGTAATTGCATTGGAAAATGTAATGGGTCGAAAATTTGGTCCTAATTACATTGGAAAATGTAATTAGTGCGAAATTTAAAACTAATTTTTCAATGTAATTAGGGTCAAATTTTACTTTAATTACATTGAAGTAGAACCAAAGTTTCGACTAATTACATGTAATTAGAAATAAATTTTCGACTAATTACATTTTTCAATATAATGAGAGTCAAATTTAACTCTAATTACATGTAATTAGTATCAAATTTCCAACGAATTACATTTTTCAATGTAATTAAAATCAAATTCTACTCTATTTACATATAATTAGAGTCAAATTTCACTCTAATTACATGTAATTAGTATCGAATTTCCGACTAATTACATGTAATTAGAGTGAAATTTGATTCTAATTACATGTAATTAGAGTGTTTTGAATCGGAATTTGCCTGGGGACCACGATTAAGTTAGCTACCATATGAGCGGGTCAAGGTTCAAAGCCTGTGTTTTGAATCGGAAATTTCCTGGAAACCACGAATGAGCTAGCTATCATATTAGCGGGTCCATTTTTGAAAAGTTTTTTGTGTCAAATTAATTGATGGGTCATTCCATTCCATTCCTCTCCTCTCCTCTCCACGAAAAAGTTTTTTTCGTCGTTTCAAAGTTCAAAGCCTGTGTTTTGAATCGGAAATTGCCTGGGGACCACAATTAAGCTATTTGCGATGCTAAAATTCCTTTTCGATCATGCTGAAAAATGACAAAAAACATTTTGGCATATCTAATTGCGAAAAGAATTTTTGTGACAAATTGATTGATACCTTTCCAAGCGATTTCGTCGATCACACCACGACGTATAACCCCGCACCGATCGTCAAAACATCGCGCGACTCACGATGTACGAAATCGCGCACATGAAACCACAGTTACACGTGATTAATATCAGTGTTTCTCTTCAAACTATCTCACTGACTCTTATCAACTGACGGGCAGATCTTTTACCCGTTCATTACGAGTAATGTGTAACTAACCGATTTCTCCCGCTAACGTGACAGACGTATAACCGTGATCAACTGTCAAAACATCGCGCGACTCGCGATGTGTGAAGTCGCTCACGCGCGAGTTGTGAAGTCGCGCTCGAGTCCGGCCAACTGACCAATCACAGCACGAATAAAATGGCAACAATAACTATCGAAATATATCGTTCCCATGAACTTTTTATTAGGGGATATGAGCGATACTCCGTCAACACAGCCACTTTTTTTCAACCATCTCAGATTTGCTCCATAATTGGTTGTATCCAAGTACTACTTAAAGGCATTCTATGTGAATTTTTTCAAATCTTTTCATTCAACATTTTAGAAAATAACGTTTTTTCCCAAATGAATATATCTGGGAAACTTGAAGTAATTGAAAAAAAAAATGTCTCCACGAAAAAGTTGTAGCTTTGTTAGCTTTCGAGCGGATGACTTGAAATAATTTTTACGTTCCGGTAATGCTGATTTTTTACCAAAAAAGGGGACAATTATTTTTTTTATTTGAAAAAGGCTATTTTTTTAGCTCCAAAAATTACAGTGTCTTTCAGTATATCTGACGATATCGCAAAAAATCGCCAGAGTGGCACGGATCGAGGTTCTAGAGGAAAAAAATGAAACTACACAAATTATTTTTTGTATACCGGGACCTCGATCTGTGCAACGCTGGAGATTTTTTTGCGATATCGTCAGACATACTGAAAGACTCTGTAATTTTTTCAGCAAAAATGGCTCTTTTTGTGAACAAAAAAAAATGTCCCCCTTCTTTGGTGAAAAAATCAGCGTTACCGGAACGTAAAAATTATTTCAAACATTCCGCTCGAAAGCTAACACAAAACTATAACTTTTATGTAGAGACTTTTTTTCAGTCACTTCAAATTTTTCGGAGATATCCCGCACAGCAATATGACGTCTGAAAGAGTCGCTGTAGATTTCTTATGTAAGATTTGGACATCCGAATACATTTTCCGAAAGCCATCTTAATGAGTTCCGAAAGTAGTCGAATGCGCCACTTTGATGAATGATTTTGATATCTTTGAAAAGTTTTCTTGAAGATAACTTTTTCAGATTTCTCAAAAAAGATATCGTAACGACTACTATTTCGAGATTTCTTCACAAGACATCGTCAAGATAACTTTTTAAGGGTTCCTTTGAAATTATTAAAAATTAGGTTTTTTCTCATTTCTATCGTTTGCAAATTTTTTTAATACGTATTTTTGTTTATTTACATAGTTACTGGACCGACTGAATTTAAAAAATTTAGAAAAAAAACTTAATTTTATCATTTCACCTTCATCTGCCTCCACGGCGATTCGAACCTGCGACCTGCCTATCTATCCTACTTACGAACCTAACACGCTACCTATTACGCTACCGACTACTTATGAATTCTCTTTACTTATATGATATATCAGTGGTGAAATCCCAGAATTTAAACGGTTCTGATATGTATCCGAACAAATGTTATCACGTAGTTCATCTGGATATGCGATTTGTGATAACTTTTTAATATTCATTCCGAAGATCTCTTAAGGGGAGGGCCCCTCCCCCGCCTTTCCGCTCTCGTGAGTGCGAGAGAGAGAGGGCTAAAACTTTTAACACATTTTTCTCGGAGATGACTTGATGGAATAAAAAAAGAATATAGTGGGGCCACCTGTACACATTAATTACGCAGGCAACCCCACTAATCTTTTTTCAATTCATCAAGCTATCTCCGAGAAAAATGCGTAAAAAAATTTTGAGGTTATGTTGACCTTTTTACACTCTTCTTAAGTAATTCTTATTTCAGACTTCTTCAGACTAACGTCTGCGAGATATCATACATGTTGCTCTAGAAGTAGTCTTGAAAAAGCGTTCGCGAGGAAGTATTTCTGCCTTTTGTGCTGTGTGGGATGTTAATATGGAAAAAACTGCTTTTTCTAAAATGTTGTTCAGCCATTTTTTTTCGACCCTCTCAGATTTGTCCCATAATTGGTCAAATTTTAGTACCACTTGAAAGTACTCATGAATTTTTTGAGATTTTTCAATCCAGTATTTTAGAAAATTTTCTTTAAGTGCTGATATCTCCGAACCCCAAAGTCAGACAAAAGAATATCTCCTCATAAAAGTTATCATTTCACATAAGGTTTTCAATGCAAATTTTTCATATTTTTACCGACAACAAAACGTCGATGTTTCACAAAAAAAAGTGAAGATAAATTTCTGCTGTTCTTCGATCCATGCGACTCTAGCGATTTTTCTGCAATATCTGCACATTGCCTAAAGATTCGCAAATTTTACAGTAAAAAAGACTGGCCGTTGTTTCGTAAAAAAATTATCTTCTCTTTTTTTTTGTGAAACATCGACGTTCTCGTGTCGGTAAAAATATAAAAAATTTGCATTGCAAACCTGATATGAAATGATAACTTTTTGTCTGACTTAGGGGTTTCGAGATATCGGCACTTAAAGAAAATCCAGTGTTTTCTAAAATACTGGATTTAAAAATCTCAAAAAATTCACGAGTACTTTCAAGTGGGACGAAAATTTGACCAAGGGTCGAAAAAAATGGCTGAACAACATTTTAGAAAAAGCAGCTTTTTCCATATTATCATATCTCCGAAAATTTGAAATTACTGAAAAATAATGTCCCTACATAAAAGTTGAAGTTTTATGTTAGCTTTTGAGCGGAATATTTGAAATGATTTTTACCTTCCGGTAACGCTGATTTTTTTACCAACAAAGGGGGAATTATTTTTTTTATTAAGAAACAGCCATTTTTTTTGCTGAAAAAATTACAGAGTCTTCCAGTTTGTCTGACGATATCGCAAAAAAATCACCAGAGTGGCACAAATAGAGGTTCCCGTATACAACAATTTATTTGTTCGGTTTCATTATTTTACCCTAGAACCTCGATCCGTGCCAATCTGGCGATTTTTTTGCGATATCGTCAGATATACTGAATGACTGTAATTTTTTCAACAAAAAAGTGACCTTTTTTTAACAAAAAAATAATTATCCCCTTTTTGGTAAAAAATCAGCGTTACCGGAACGTAAAAATTATTTCAAGTCATCCGCTCGAAAGCTAACACAAAACTACCACTTTTATGTAGAGACATTTTTTTTCAGTTACTTCAAGTTTCCGAGATATATTCATTTGAAAAAAAAAAGGTGTTTTCTAAAATGTTGAATTAAGAAATCTGAAAAAATTCACATAGAATGCCTTTTAGTAGTACTTTGATATAACTAATTATGGGGCAGATCTGAGATGGTCGAAAAAAGTGGCTGAGTTGACGGAGAATCCCTCATATACCAAGTAAATATGTACAAAAGTAAACTTGAAAATCCAACCGGAAGTTTTTTTTCTGATTTTAAAAAATGTTGAGACTTTTTGAAAGTAAAAAAAATGGAAACATTCGAAATCTATTGCTAGAGGAATTAGGTGCCATTTAGGTGCTATTAAACCGTACAAAATTAAACTCCAAAATCTAATAAGATTTTCAAGTATCATAATAACACCCAATTCCTATAGCAATAGACTTCGAATCTATGTAATTTTTCAAATTTCGAATGGTCTCAAAATATTTCACATTGGGAAAAAAATACTTCAGGTCGGATTTTCAGGTTTACTTTTGTTCGGTTCAAAAGCACCTAAATAGCACCTAATTCTTGTAGCAATAGATTTCGATTCTATGTATTTTCTCAAATTTTAAAAAGTCTCTAAAAATTTCAAAATCGAAAGAACATACTTCCGGTGGAATTTTAGAGTTTACTTGTACATGGTTCGTGAGCACCTACACAGCACCTAATTCCTATAGCATCATAATCCGAATCTATGTATTCTTTCAAATGTTGAAGACTCAACAATTTCCAAAATTGAAAAAAAAATACTTCCCGAGCGGAAATTTGATTCCGGCTAGGATCAGGGCTACATTGGGCTAGCCTTAAAATGACATCTGGCCTGGATCAGGATACGGATCAAGAAAAGATCAGGATCGTCACGCTACTTTCGTTCAGGCCGCGATCACGACTCTGATCCTAGCCGGATCAGACGCCTTATCCAGTCCTGATCGCCCACGAGTCCTAGCCTGATCACATTTATTTGATCTAGAATAATATATTAATAATATTAAAATGTGTATTAAGTTATCATTATTTCTGTTCATTATTATTATTATTATTGCATCAAAATTGTGCAGGTACAGCTTTTATAGCCTAATAGTTTAATAATTTCTAAAAATCAACGATTTCACGCTTTAATAGAGTATTTAATTCTTTGGTCTATTCATTAGTATAAAAGGTATATATTACAGTTTCTTACATTTTCTTATATAATTTAGAATAGTCTTGTTCTAAATTATAAATATAAGAAAATGTGTAATATGAGAAGGAAAATAAATGTGTAGTTTTATAATTGTATATTTATATTATTTTTTCACCGCCGTGTATACTGACTCCTGCTCCATTTTGGATCAAGGAAATATCAGGCTAGCGAAATTTATAATAAAAAATTTTTCGTCTTAATTTGCCTGATAAACCTTAGCAGCACCTGATACGTCCCTGATATCGATAATGTAAGGGTAGCCGGTTCTACTAATATATGATCCCGTTTGGATCCGGGCGTGATCAAGCTATCTGGATCAAGCTACCCTTACCGATGCCTGATCAAAGCCTACTAAAATATGATCCCGTTTGGATCCGAGCGTGATCGGGCTATCTGGATCAGGCTATCTTTACCGACGCCTGATCAAAGCCTGATCCCTTATAAGGCTACCCGGACCAAATTTCCGCTCGGGTTCCGGTTGGATTTTAGGATGTTTTGTGCACCATTCGGAAGCACTTAAAAGCACTTAATTCCTATAGCATTAGATTTTTAATAAACGTATTTTTTCAGATTTCAAAAAACCCAAAAATTGTCAAAAATCGAAAAAATATGTTTCACGTTGGATTTTCGACTTTACTATTGCACTGTTCGAGAGCACCTAGATAGCACCTAATTCCTATAGCATTACATTTCGAGTTTATGTACTTTTTCAAATTTCGAAAAGTCTTGAAAATTTTTAAAATCGTAAAAAAATACTTCCCGTTGGATTTTCAGGTTCAATTTTGTTTGGTTCAGTAGCACCGAAATAGGACGTAATTCTTGTAGCAATAGATTTCGATTCTATGATTTTTTTAAATTTTCATAAGTCTCCAAAAATTTCGAAATCGAAAAAACATACTTCCGGTGGAATTTTCGACTTGACTTGTACACGGTTCGAGAGGACCTAATCAGCACCTAATTCCTATAGCATCATACTCCAAGTCTATGTACTTTTCCAAATGTTAAAGAGAGTCAACGATTTCCAAAATAGAAAAAGAAAATACTTCCGGTTGGATTTTTGGATTATTTTTGCACCGACCGAAAGCACTGAAAAAGCACTTAATTTTTATAGAATTTAATTTTCAATAAACGTATTTTTTCGGATTTCGAAAAACCCAAAAAGTTTCAAAAATCGAAGAAATATGTTTCACGTTGGATTTTCGACTTTTGCACGGTTCGAGAGCACCTAAATAGCACCTAATTCCTATAGCATTTCATTTCAAATTTATGTACTTTTTCAAATTTCGAGAAGTCTCGAAAATTTTTAAAATGATAAAAATATACTTCCGGTTGGATTTTCAGGTTTAATTCCGTTCGGTTCGAGAGCACCTAATCAGCACCTAATTCCTATAGCATCATAATCCGAATCTATGTCTTCTTTCAAATGTTGAAAAGACTCAACAATTTCCGAAATTGAAAAAAAAATACTTCCGGTTGGATTTTTGGATATTGTTTGCACCGTTCGGAAGCACTTCAAAAGCACTTAATTCCTGTAGCATTATATTTTCAATAAACGTATTTTTCCGGATTCCGAAAAACCCAAAATATTTCAAAAATCGAAAAAATATGTTTCACGTTGGAATTCGACTTTACTATTGCACGGTTCGAGAGCTCCTAGATAGCACCTAATTTCTATAGCATTACGTTGCGAATTTATGTACTTTTTGAATTTTTGAAGTCTCGAAAATTTTTAAAATGGTAAAAAACCTCCTCCAGTTGGATTTTCAGATTTACTTTTGTTCGGTTCAAAAGCACCTAAATAGCACCTAACTTTCGTAGCAATAGATTTCGATTTTATGTATTTTTTTAAATTTACAAATGTCTCTAAACATTTCAAAATTGAAAAAACATACTTCCGGTGGAATTTTCGAGTTTACTTGTACACGGTTCAAGAGCACCTGAACAGCACCTAATTCCTATAGCATCATAAGCCGAATCTATGTATTTTTTCAAATGTTGAAAAGACTAAACAATTTACGAAATTGAAAAGAAATACTTCTGGCTGCAGTTTAGGATTTTTTTTGCACTGTTCGGAAGCACTTTAAAAGCACTTAATTCCTATGGCAATAGATTTTCAATAAACGGATTTTTTGGATTTCGAAAAACCCAAATTTTTCAAAAATTGAAAAAAAATATTTTCGTTGGAATTTTGGAGTTTTAGTTTATACGGTTCGAAAGTACTTAAAAAGCACTTAATTCCTGCGCTCTTAGATTTTTTTAAAGTGTTGCCTAACAATGAGTCTCTTGATATCAAGGTAGCAGAGAACTTTTGCAATTGGATTTGTGGAAAAACTTAAGGAGCACTAAAATTTTCAATTCAGCACCAAATTAGCACCTAAAAAGCACCTAATTCTGGTATAAGTTGAGTCCAATTTTGAGACTTTTCTCTGCTGACTTGATGGAGGTTTCGATAGCGTTCGAGTAATGGAGCTGTCCTCTCAGTTTGGAAAAAGTGGTTTTGAGAAAAACGCGTTTAATGTTTTCATTGTGCTGAGCACCCCCTCCGAGGCGCTGCCTAAAAATAAGAAATTGCACTGAGTATTATTTCAAAACCGTAAAGTATGTTTTAAGTAAAAAAAAAAAATTATTTGCGCAAAATCCTAGAGTAGTATTACCCCTCAGAAAAAACTTGATATACATAATCAAAATAGATCCAGGTTTAATTGCAGCAGAGGACATTATTTACAAAACAATTTCAGAAAAAAAGTAATTTAAGGCAAAATGAGTTTACGGAACTTTTTTTTTCCAAGCTAGACCCCTTTTGCTTCGTATATAATTTTATTTTTCTTGGGAGAATGTTCCCTGTGAATTTTCTTTCTTAGCGAATTTTATCACTGCCGGGTCCCTCTCGCCGACTTCCGCCTCGGATTATTTACCAATTATAGTTATTACCGACTGCCGCGAGAAAATCTCGCGAGTTGCAAGAACACTCTTTACAAAAAGTCATGATGAAGGAGGGGGCGAGAGAGAGAGAGAGAGAGGGAGAGAGAGAGAGAGAGAGAGAGAGAGAGAGAGAGAGAGAGAGAGAGAGAGAGAGAGAAAGAGTATGTGTGTGGGTAAGAAAGGGATCATATCGCGGTGGCTTAACTACACTTTTATAGCGCTTCTTCGCGACTTTGAAGGGATAATTTTTATCCTTCAAGAAGCTTATTTGCTCTCATCGCATTTCGCCTCTCTCTCTCGCTCCCTTTCTATGTTTAAAAAATATATGTATATAGTGATTTTGTCTTTTGCGAACCCTCAGAGCTTCCCAAATCGCAGTACAGTCTTTCTGGCTCGCTTTGGGCGGATCTCTCATCGTAAAATTAAGTCAAACAGCTTCGGGGTGCCGGGGCAAACTCCGACTGCGGTTTGTCTCGTTTAAGTACAACGATAGCCAAAAGCATACAGCATATATATGTACATATAAAAGCGCAAAGTATCTGCGATAGGGAAAAATAAAGAGAGGCACCCTGGGAGTTTCGACGAACGACACTCGAGCTTCACGATTGAGTGCTCTCCTTTTTTCCCTTTGACAATCGCGATGAAAAAAAATGTCTTAGTAATCGAAACCAACCTATATCATCTCTCTATATTATATAAAATTATCGCCATCGTCGCCGCTGTGTTCAAGAATCGAGGGATCAGGTTTGGGGGAAGGTTATGTTAGGTTATGTTAGGTTATGTTAGGTTATGTTAGGTTATGTTAGGTTATGTTAGGTTATGTTAGGTTATGTTAGGTTATGTTAGGTTATGTTAGGTTATGTTAGGTTATGTTAGGTTATGTTAGGTTATGTTAGGTTATGTTAGGTTATGTTAGGTTATGTTAGGTTATGTTAGGTTATGTTAGGTTATGTTAGGTTATGTTAGGTTATGTTAGGTTATGTTAGGTTATGTTAGGTTATGTTAGGTTATGTTAGGTTATGTTAGGTTATGTTAGGTTATGTTAGGTTATGTTAGGTTATGTTAGGTTATGTTAGGTTATGTTAGGTTATGTTAGGTTATGTTAGGTTATGTTAGGTTATGTTAGGTTATGTTAGGTTATGTTAGGTTATGTTAGGTTATGTTAGGTTATGTTAGGTTATGTTGGGTTATGTTGGGTTATGTTGGGTTATGTTGGGTTATGTTGGGTTATGTTGGGGTATGTTAGGTTATGTTAGGTTATGTTAGGTTATGTTAGGTTATGTTAGGTTATGTTAGGTTATGTTAGGTTATGTTAGGTTATGTTAGGTTATGTTAGGTTATGTTAGGTTATGTTAGGTTATGTTAGGTTATGTTAGGTTATGTTAGGTTATGTTAGGTTATGTTAGGTTATGTTAGGTTATGTTAGGTTATGTTAGGTTATGTTAGGTTATGTTAGGTTATGTTAGGTTATGTTAGGTTATGTTAGGTTATGTTAGGTTATGTTAGGTTATGTTAGGTTGTGTTAGGTTATGTTAGGTTATGTTAGGTTATGTTAGGTTATGTTAGGTAATGTTAGGTAATGTTAGGTAATGTTAGGTAATGTTAGGTAATGTTAGGTAATGTTAGGTAATGTTAGGTAATGTTAGGTAATGTTAGGTTATGTTAGGTTATGTTAGGTTATGTTAGGTTATGTTAGGTTATGTTGGGTTATGTTAGGTTATGTTAGGTTATGTTAGGTTATGTTAGGTTATGTTAGGTTATGTTAGGTTATGTTAGGTTATGTTGGGTTACGTTAGGTTCTAAATCAGTCTAACTAAAGTGGAGTCATGAGTCCTTGAAATTTCGACAAATTTGAAATTAAAAAAAAGAAAAATACAAAATTTTGTTGTTTAAACCCTTCTTCAACCATCGTTTGGTAGAAAAGACACCAGCGATTTCAATCACGCGGAGTTGGTGAAAAAAAAAATCCAAGAGGAGAAGCAAGTTAAAAAGCATCGGATTTTTTCGCTGTGTCCTCGATGATTGAATCAGAGCATTTCGGGGAATCACCGAACGATTTAATTCGCGGTCATTCATGCAAGGATCGCGGTGTCGTTCAGTCGATTTCATCCCCCGGTTTGTATGCCCCGTCGCGCTTTCTTCTTCTAATCTGTCTTTCATTCGCTTGTGTCTCCCTTTTCGCAGTACAATTGTCGACTTATAAAAGACGATTCGATCAGGTTTCGCGGTTTTACACCACTCTTTTTCGCCTCGTTCAATCCACTCTCTCCCTCTTTGTCTCCCTGTCTATGTTTGTTCCCATCTATTCCGCTCTCATCCTCTGTTTCCGTTCGTTTCTGCTCGCGATTCTCTAGACCTTTTTGACGTCGCGGCTCGTTTTTCCCTATCAGTCACCAGTCATCAACGTGATTGACGAGTGATATCGTTAACGGGGTTTGTAAAGCCCTTACGCGTATAAGCAAAGGCGCGTGCGATCTGCCGCAATGATCTCGTTAGTCGTTCACAGTTTTTGTCACCACTGGAGCCTCCTGTTATCGTCCGATACGTCATATATATATATATAACGCAATATCGCTCACAATATTATTTGGCTCATGAAATAAACGACAAAAACTGGCGAAATTTCCCTTTACATCTGTCTCAAGCAATATTCAAATACCAGGCCATATAAACCATGCCATAAAATGTCGGTAAATGAGAATTTTTTGTCATTTTACGTAACTTTCTTATTCTCAAAAATTCTAATTCTAATTTTAATTACGAATTTTAGAAAATATTAAAAAAGGTACATATCTTAAATTTCATATTATTTCAATATACATGAAATATCAAACTTTCGAAAGAAAAGTATGTTTAACAAAATTTTATGTTAATTTTTATATTAAAATAAAATTTTCTGACTTATCAGAATATAAAGTTAATAAACACCCCACTAGGTCGATATTGAAATAAAATTTTATTAATTTTGAATACGTTTATTCAAATGAATGAATAAATCATAAATAAATCATTTTTCTCGGCACAAAAGGGTTTGACGTTGTTTTATTTTAGCTGCAATTGCAAACAATTGCAAAGCAAACAATTTTTTGCAAAACATTACGCTAGATGTTTTGAATCCTAAAATGTTGTTTTTAATAAATTGGAGACTGTCTGCGAGAAAGAAATTGTCACCTGAGTTCACGATGACTTTAATGAAAAGCCAAATAACCTCGTGAACTATCGTGGAAGAATTTCGTAAAACACGGGAGAGAGAAACCTGAAAAAAACTCGATATACTGTAAATCACAGATCGTTTTATATATCCCTGTGATGCTCGTGAAAAAATCAATGAACCCCAAAAGTGATTCTGCATGTCAAATTGCTGAGTTTGTTCAAAAATTGCAGTTACTATAAGAATTATATAAATGATCAAGTATAAAAAAGTAGTGGAGGTAAGGTTGCCAAATACCTCAATAACGTTGAATTGCAAATCATAATTATTGATCCGAATTTTATCCCACGTATAAATACGTTACTGTAAATACGTCATATAAGTATAACATGGGAAAGCAAAAATAGTCAGAACAAACATCGAAGCTAAACTCTCATAATATTTAATTGAATAATGAAATAATTTAAGTTTTGCTATTCTTTATTTTTCATCAATTGTGTCTTGTTCCAAATTACCCTCGATCCAATCCGAACGCGAGATTCTCGGAATCGTGGACCAAGAGGGTGGTTTTCCCCGATGCTGTCCGGGGATTTCACGGGAGAGAGAGACCGAGAGCTTAGTAAAATTCTCGCGCCGTCGCTCTCTGTGATTCTACTCCTGCGCGCACCTATTTCTACCGTAACACCTATATATTTCCACCATCATTTATATAATACACAGACATAGACCATACCTATCCTGGTTAGTTGGCTCGGTTTCGTCGCCAGGCGCCACTCTGACTCCGCCTATCTCCGCGATACAACCACCTCTAAAATAGCGTCGTTATTATTATTATTATTATTATTATTATTATTATTATTATTATTATTATTATTGCTGTTATCATTAACCCTCTTCTCGCCTGTATCCCTCAACAACCTCCGTCCACATAACCGGAGGCCAAAATTGTTTACGAAATGAAAAATAACGACAACCAAAGGACCTTCAATCGTTGACATCAAAAAGCATCAAAATTGACTCGACTTCCAGCTAGAATCATTTGAAAAATCTCCGAAAGACTCCAAAATAATAATTCCCGATGTTCCCACTTTAGTCGAGTGAAAAATTGCAATTTCCAAAAATATTTTTATTTTATATTGTCGACTTTTAACTGCATTTACATAATATTTTTCAGGAATTATAGGATCCTATGGGCTTTGCAGCCCGTTAAAGGCATACGGAGGAAATCGCGAATTTTCCTAATTTTTACTTCGAGCAGCTTGTCGACAATTTCATCATATTTAGCCCCCTCTCTTTTACCAAAATAACGACGATAGAAATCTGCAATTTCCATTATTAATTATTGAGACATTGAAACTTCCAATTTCTGTATTTGTATAATCTTTTGTTTCGATGATTGTAAATATTGTCGGTGGTTAATTTATAGGGAAAAAGGCTTCGGATATCAATGAATTTGCTATAATTTTTCCTTCAGAGTAGATCGTAATCCATTGCGAACATAGAATTTTCCTCTACTGGCTGAGCACGATCGAGATTATCGCCATATATATGGGGCATTCCAAGTAAAAACGTGGGGTCATTTCCATCGGGTCATCAGATCCTTGCATAACTTTCTTTTCGCATTGATTCCACTCCAAAAACAGCCTAATTTTATAAAAGATTTTTATAGCCACTCCTTCAGTTGGCACGACGATAATTTTTGTGTAAAAAATGGATCATTGAAAGAACACCATTTTTAAAATTCTGCAATTTTTTCCACAGATCCCTTGTCAAAAATAAGTAATTTCTATCATGATTAGAAAGTGGGCTGCGGCTGCCTCATATATTTTTATAATTTTCTTTTTTTCAGTTTCTTAAATAAAATTAAAAAATTAATTCCTAATATCTCTTACATAAGTAAAAAAATAAAATAAAAATAAAACATATCCTGAGGAATTTTGATATTTTGCATATTTTACAAAATATCAAAATTTTCCAAGACATGTTTCATTTTTATTTCATTTTTTTACTCATGTTAGGGGTATGAGGAATCAATTTTTTAAATCTTATTTTAAAAACTGAAAAAAAGTTACTTATAAAAAAAATATGAAGCAGCCGCAACCCACTTTCTAATCATGACGGATATTACTTATTTATACCCAGAATCTGCAGAAAAAAATTCAGAATTTTAAAATTGGTATTTTTTCAGTTATCCCTTTTTATTGAAGTATTTTATAGAAAAAATTTTTTTTTTCTTATTTATTTGGAAAAATATGCAAAATATCAAAATTTGCCAAGAAATGTTTTATTTTTATTCTATTTTTTTACTTATGTAAGAGGTATTAGAAATTAATTTTGTTATATTATTTTAGAAACTGAAAAAAAAAAATTATTAAAAAAATATGAGGCAGCCGCGGCCTACTTTCTAATCATGATAGAAATGACTTATTTTTTACCGAGAATTTATGGAAAAAATTGCAGAATTTAAAAAATGGTGTTTTTTTAGTTATCCCTTTTTTACACAAAAATGATCGTCGCGTCACCTGAAGGGGTGACCAGAAAAATCTTTTTAAAAATTAGGCTGTTTTTGAAGTGGAATCAATGCGAAAAAAAAAGTTATGCAAGGATCCGATGACCCGAGGGAAGTGACCCCACGTTTTCACTTGGAATGCCCCATATATAAATATATATATCCCTTCGATTCGGTCGATGGATCCTCTCTTTCGGTCTCCGTCGTCTGTGTTACGGTTAAATGACTCGGCAATGATTTAGCGAGAAGAGAGATAGTAATCTAGTCCGATGGTCAATGCCTATTCCATCGCGATGTAGAATCGTACGCATACTATGTGTGCATGTACTGCATATATTTCTCTTGGCAAACTGGACCTGTTTCATCGAGGGGTTTCCCGGGACTAGAAGGTATTTAAAAAAATGGAAAAACCTGAGAAAACGGGCGCTTATTCCAGAGGCACATACATGTATAATGTGTGTATATATGGGGCATTCCACGCCAAATTGACCACTTTAGAACCCGACCCTTTTCGATTTGGCTGAAACTTTGTTATCTTTTTTTACCCTAGCAAACATATTTTTCAGAATTTTTTCAAATTTTTACACCCAGCCGATAAAAAGTTATAAATTTTTCAAAAAAATTAGCTTTTTATTTTTCAAATAGCTATAACTTTTTCAAAATTTGACGTATCGGGACGATTTTTTTTTCAAAATTTTTGTTTTTTAATGTACTATTTGAAAAAAAATACAAAAAAATATGAAAACCCATTTCATCGTTTTTTTTTAGATTTTCGGAAAAAATCGAAAATTTCTTGATGATTACCATTTTTGATTTTTTTTCTTTTCATTATATCAAACTTTGACATTTTCTGCAAATCTTCAAATTTTTTCAGAGTGGTGTTTTTTCGATTTCTATTTTTTTTTCCAATTGAAAAAAAAAACTTTTTTCAACTAGCGTTATTTCTCGGAACACCATTCTGCAAATTTTTGAGGGTATTCAGAGGACTTCGAAACTTGAGAAAAAAAAATGAAAATGGTAATCATCGAGAAATGTTCGATTTATTCCAAAAATTAAAAAAAAAAACGATGAAGATGCGTTTTAATAATTTCTTTGAATTTTTTTCGAAAACAATAGTCAAAAACAGTTTTCGAAAAAAAATATAAAAAAATTATTGAAACCCATCTTCATCGTTTTTTATTAGATTTTTGGAAAAAATCGAAAATTTCTCGATGATGACCATTTTTTCTTTTTTTCTTTTTATTATATCAAACTTTGACATTTTCTGCAAATCCTCAAATTTTTTCCGAGTGGTGATTTTTTTATTTCTATTTTTTTTTTCATTTGAAAAAAAAAATTTCAACCAGTCTTATTTCTGATAACACCATTCTGCAAATTCTTGAGGGTATTCAGAGGACTTCCAAACATGGAAAAAAAAATAAAAACAAAAATTGAAAGTGGTAATCTACGAGAAATTTTCGATTTTTTCCAAAAATCTAAAAAAAAAACGATGAAGAAGCGTTTTAATAATTTTTTTATATTTTTTTCGAAAACAACATTCAAAAACAGTTTAGGAAAAAAAGTATAAAAAAGTTATTGAAATTTTCAAGTTTTTGTTTTTGTTACGTCCTGGGTTATTCTGGCAACCATTTTATTTTATTTCATTAATTTCAAAATCGAAATAAATTATCAAAAACATTTTGTATCGGCTTATTGGTGTGCGAGCGAGTAGCCGTTGACGATCTCACGGTGGTTGGTTGCAGCTTTTCTGCTGACCAAGGAGATCTCACGGTTGCCGAGAGACGCTGCACATACAAGATATGTGCAACGCTCGGCCTAAGAACAACTCGCTCACGCCTCGATCTCCAACCAAGTCGTTAGGACTATTTTTACGAGTAAAGGCATAATCAGTTGTATTCGAGGAGGCGACCTAAATGGTCGCTCCCATAAAAATTAATTAATCAGTTGTATTCAGGGGAGGTGGTCAGAGTGCCCCCCCTCGCCGCAAAATTATCAGTGCGGTCTCTCCGCAAAAATATAATAACCAATCAATAAGTAAATATCGACCAATGAGCGTACACGTGTGATAAAACCTCTGAGCTGTTGACGATCACGTGTAGTCACACCTCTGAATCGTCAATTAGACATGTTTACAGCACCTCTGAGACGCCTCATCAAATTGTGATTGTGTACAAACCAAATAAGAAATCTTTTAAAAAAACATTTATCAATCAGAAATAAGAAATGATTAAAAGTGTAAATCCATTTTCGCATAATATCTCGACCATTGGTCGAGAACATGATCCAATAAAAGTGTTGTTTTGTTATTATTAAACAATAACCTGCATTGGATTACATTATTTTTCACTTTACCAATCCCACTCGTGCTCCAATCCCTGACGGGCGCATTCCCGTCTAAAAGGAGCAGTAAAACATATTAACAGGTTCGTCCCAAAATTATTATCAGGACGTAACAGGTTAAATTTTTGGTGGCAGCGCTGCAGTGGTGGGATCATTCCCGTCTAAAAGGAGCAGTAATACATATTAACGGGTTCATCCCAAAATTATTATCAGGACGTAACAGTTTTTATTTTTTTTCAAGTTTGGAAGTCCTCTGAACACCCTCAAAAATTTGCAGAATGGTATTATGAGAAATAAGGCTAGTTGAAAGAAAGTTTTTTTTTCAATTGGAAATAAAAAATACAAATCGAAAAAACACCACTCTGAAAAAATTCGAGGATTTGCAGAAAATGTCAAAGTTTGATATAATAAAAAGAAAAAAAATCAAAAATGGTAATCATTGAGAAATTTTCGATTTTTTCCGAAAATCTGAAAAAAACGATGAAGATGGGTTTTTATAATTTTTTTGTATTTTTTTTTCGAAAAGTACATTAAAAAACAAAAATTTTGAAAAGAACTCGTCCTGCTACGTCAAATTTTGAAAAAGTTATAGCTACTTGAAACATGAAAAGCAAATGTGTTTGAAAAATTTATAACTTTTTATCGGCGGGGTGTAAAAATTTGAAAAAATTCTGAAAAATGTTTTTGAAAGGGTAAAAAAAAATAAAAAACGTTTCAGCCAAATCGAAAAGGGTCGAGTTCTAAAGTGGTCGATTTGACGTGGAATGCCTCATATATATATCGTCGTTTGTTCGTGTGAGAGGACAATATGGAAGCAGGATCCTTTTTAGCATTTTTATGTCGATCTGCAGCTGACAGTTTATTTTATTATATCGACGAGGCTCTTCGCCTTGGTATGGTGCTTCTGGTGGTCAGACCCTGAGGCTCGTACCCCGTCCATCGACCTCTCCGATACCGATCGTAATTCAATTTTTGCTACATAATAAAAAAAAACCTTTTCAGAAGCATTTAGCTTTTTTATATCGCGCATCAAGATGAGATTATTTTTTGTTTAGTCGCCTTTTTATCATATTAATTGCCAGGAACTTTCACTTGTGAATTTAATTTAACGACCATGTGACCAATAATCCTGTGAATGTTGTATTCTATTTGCAAATAATTGTCCAATCCAGCAATCGGCAAAATCCAAAAATCAGGAATGGAAATGTTGGCAAAATGTTCCAATTCTCTTCACGGGCAGCTTTTTCGCTGCCGCGATTGTTCATACGACACGATTTTGTGCCGATGTATCGTCAGTATAGGAGCTCAAGGGGAGGAAGATACACGTTAGGAGTACTAAAAAAAAACACGAAACCAAGCTCTTGGGTGACATTGCCTCGACAGGAGACCCATGGGATCAAGAGTCTAATGTCGTGGCGTTGGAATACTCACCACAGCTGAGTAAGGTTTCCAGAGCTTGAGCATGATTTCACCACGCTGTTTGACAATACAGTGGCCTCGACTCAATTGTTCGGGCCGTGAAATCGGACATTTAGATTCGAGGTTCGTGACGTTTCCCAAGAATTTGCTCCATCTTGGACAGGATCCTAGAACGAACTAAGTGAGTGAGGATCACTTTAAAAATTATTGTTGTCATGAACCATTCTCTGGGTTAAACGGTCCGAGTTAACCGTCTCATACAGAATACCTTCAATTTGTAATACATGGATCGCCTTGTCAGTGTTCTAATCATGAATAGGCGATTGTCAGACTCAATTAGATCGAAATAAAGACCCAGAGCAGGATCCAGAATCGCCGACCTCAACATTCTAGAACGTCTCATAGAAAATGTGACAGAAGTAACTTCTCGACAAATTCCCAATTTTGGAGTCACTTGATTCACATCTAGATTACAAAATCCCAATAATACCAACCATCACTATTTAAGGATTGGGTTTTTATATAATTTTATCGTAAGTCTATTATTATCCTAAACAATGCAGCCCACGTTTCCAACGGACCGTCATAAATCATCGGCGCATCTTTTCCCTGCTTGCAGGCTTCTTGTTGTCCTCCAGCCCGCTTTATCCATTTTCTCCGGCCCAACTTTTCGTCCTCCTTCTTCCCGTTTCACTGGTATGCACGCCCATTTCTCGAGCCTTAGTTCCCGCTACCGGCAATGTAAGGAGATCACCGAATCGAGATCATAAATACCGGGCTATAAGGGTCCATCGTAACACACGGTATCTCTCCCTTTCGTGATTGGACAATGCAAGGATGGAGGGGGTAGGTAGAGGCCTCATATACGATTAGCATGACAACGCAGTGGCGAAGGGTTCCATGGGCTGTGGGATTCTGTGCTAAAAATCGCGCGCAAAACTATCGTTCCGAGTGGATGGAGGAGCGGATAGTTTGTTGCCACGATCTTTCGTCAGACCGGGTAAAGAAAAGAAAATAAAAAAATCCACCAGCGGACATTGGTATACTGAACTATGTGCGATCTGGTCGGACTCGTATGATTCTTTCCCTCCCACTCTTTTTCTTTGGAGGCAGTATTTTTTATCTAGTCACGGTCAACTGGCTTACAGAGCGCTTCCCGCCTATTATTAGCGCAGCACACAGTGGCAATTCACCCATCCCACGCTACTTGTACCCTTCTGTCCACGGACACGCACATTGTGTGAGTGTGGAAGGGTGGTAGTGGAGCGTGGACAAGTGTAGGAATAGCATCGAAGGAACATTTGGCTCTTACGTCCAAGTATACGGCAGTATATAGATCAATGTTTTACCGTCACAAAGGCTTATCCAGTGCTCCCAAGCTCAGCATCTTGACGTCCTTTTGACTTCAAACGATTGTTATGGATGTCCAATACAGCATAGAAGGGTGCTCTTTGCCCGTATGGGTGAATTCGATCGATGGTGTTGGTGGCTTTTTTCTTTTTTTTCATCCCCAACGTTACACACTTTTCGTTTATTCCTGTTACGCGATCTATCCGTCGCGTTTCCCCGGTATATTTATTTCCCTATTCCCAGTGTCTTTGCAGTTCTCGGTGTGTCGTTGACGTTTCACTGTGTTTGCGTGATGGCTCACAAGCTTTGACGCTCCCGTGGGCTCTTTTTGCTCCTCGTCCTTTTTTTTGGACGTTCAATCTCCCTTTCTCTTTTTCTAGCTAGCTAGAATCACCAAGGGTGAACTCGATGTCCAGGCCAGTTACCCCCTGCGCTGTTCGGATGTTTTTATCTTTTTAGTATCATTGCCCTATCGACGCTGCAGGCTGCTTCTACACTTTGTACAGTAGAGTTTGGTTTTGTCACCGAATGTCCTATGTCCGAATCGACGAGGGTGGATTACTGAAGAAAAGAATCGGTTCTTTCAAATTTCTGTCCGGTCTCGACGCGCGTGGCACTTTCACGGCCTTATTAGCATGAATTTCATGATTTCATTATAAGAGGAGTAGTAAGATCTATCCTGAATAAGTGATAATCTGTGAATAATATGATAGATTGTTTTTAATTGGCAAGAAAGCTACTTCAAATCGCTTCAAAGGATACGCTTCCTGCGTTGGGAGAAACAGTCCCGCAGGATTGTCGAATTGTTGAATGAAAATCGATAGACATCGATGGGATTCAATATCGGAATGTTTTTCATGCAGGGTCGAGATATCTCTTCGTCGTTACCGTACAATGATGTTATGTGTTTTTGTACAGTTTCATATAGATGTATATGTATACATATTTCTCTTGTATACGGAGTAATGCGGATGGTCCATCGCCATAAAGATAGAAGCCATGATGTTAGGAGCATCAAGATTGCCGGCAACGAGGGAGCGTGGAAGCTTCTTGTTTTTCCTCGCCAACCGAAAAAAACGAATATAATACGAGGCACTAATATCGTGCCGAAGAAAATATTCTTCTCCGACGTATCGTATCTGCGATCCACGATCGATTTCCAAGCCGGATCCCAACAGAAACTGGGTAAGGTTTTTTGGTGTTGCCCAAAATATTATCTACCTAAATAACCTCGCCAAAATATCCCAGAACAAAAATATCAATTGAGGTATTCTTATCTCGAAGGGCCGTATTTTGTGCGTGCACAAGTAGGGCCCTGTTCAATCATTCGTAAATTATACTGGTTCGTAATAAAAATGAGTTCTAATTAATCGGTATATGTAATGACAACCCAGAATAAAAAATTCGCACACTTCGCTTCGCTGCGCATGCGTAAAGTAGGCACTTTACGCACTCGTGCAATAAAATTTGGTACGAAGCTCATGCGAGAAACTTTTTCTCAACTGGTGTGATTACAACATTCGCCTTCGGGCCATGCTGCAAACTCACAGTCGTCAGGAAAAGTTTCATCGCACTCGTATCGCAATGTACTATTACGATTACGGAGGTGGCCGTTTTACCCCCGGTACTTCATTTTGCTTTCGTCATCGGATTGTCGAAGTATTTTTGTAAAAATGGATGATTATAATAGTATCAGAGTATGTTGAGGGTGATTATATTAACCCGTTCAGTGTTGGGCTTTTTTTGCACCCCTTGAGTGGGGGGGTGTCGAATGCTTAAAAAAAATCGAAAACGTGTTCTTAAAAATCTGAAAAAATCATGGTTTACGGTACTTTATGATAAAATTTTGCAATATCGATTATTTCAAATGATTTGTTATATCAATAACAATGCACAAATAAACTCGTGAATAAAAATAGTTTTCTTCAAAAATTCATAACTAAGTAACGAATAAATAAATGGCGTGGGAAAAAGGAAATTAAAGATGAAGAGTGTGCCTTTCAATAAAAAAATATTGCAAATAAATTTTATGAAATTCAAACCGTTATTTTTCAATATGAACACATGCATTTTTTTAGGGGTTAATGGAGGAGTTTTTGGTAGGTAATATACACATTTTTCGATGTAAAACCATTTATTCGGTAATATATCTATATCTATATATATGGTATATATCTATAATATATCTATAAATATCTATATATCTATAATAGATATATATAGATAGATATATATATAGATATATACATATATCTATATATCTATAATAGATATATATAGATATACATATATCTATAGATATATGTATACACTAGGGTTCGTGCGGTTCGGGCGCTACGCGCCCTTGCGTCGTTAAGGTTCGGGGTTGGGGTTTGGAGGTTTAGGTTTGGAGGTTTGGGTTTGGAGGTTTTGGTTTTGAGGTTTGGGTTTTGAGGTTTGGGTGGTGGATTCTTGTACACGGTGGCGGTGGCGGTGGCGGCGGCGGTGGCGGCGAAATATTTATATAATATAGAAAGATAGATTTATACATATATCTATATATGTATATATCTATAATATATCTATAAATTATGGTTATGTAATTGAATATAGTTCAACAGGTTCACGTGGACTAAGTGCTCGAGCCACGTCGGCCTTAGAGAATCTCACAATTTTTCCATCTAAATACGTACAAACAGGAACACGGTTTTTTTTATTTGATAAATGATATCAAGTGAAAATATACTCTTACTACACTGAGAAAAAAATTTAGTTAAAAAGCTCGAAATTTGTTTGATGCTACCAAATTATTTAGTTGCATACGCAAGCATATTTTTAAATTCAACAAGATATTTTGTTAATGAAAGAATTAAATCGCACCCAGAAAAATAATTTATTTGGTTTAAATAAATTTATTTGAAATAAATAAGATTTTATTTAAATACCGGCTTAATAAGAGATTTATTGCACCGCTATTCAAGGGAATCGATACAATCAAATAAATCTTTTTTTGGGAGCGTGATTTGGATCAACAAAATTGAGTGGTGCATTAAAATATTGGAAGACTTTGAACGTATCATTTTGTTAGTCTAAAAATAATTATATCTTTAATGAATATGTAATTTGTTATAGCAGAACACCTAAAATCAAATTCACAAAAAAATATACTATTCGAAAAAAAAATTAAGAAAATAAACAAGAACCCGTATATCACAACGAATAAAAATTTAGTTGTACCGAGTACGTCACTGTTAAGATATCCGTTATAAAAATGATTCTTGACCAACGTTTTGTCTTTGTCAACCAAAGATCTGTAGTCTTTCTGTAAAGATATGATATAAATGACAAAATATATGTTTGATACACAAAAAGTTTATGTCAACCAAGTTTTACGTACGGCTTATCGAACTATATGCTTTTGTGAGTTGACTGAAATCAAGTTGCATCTAATCGGCAATTAGTCTAACCAATACATAACATTGTTGGTTCAATAGAATGTTATTTTGCATTAACTGAAATAGAGTTGTATCTAACCAGTAATTAGTCCAATCAACGGGAAAAATGATTGACTCAATAAAATGCGTGTTAATTAATTGTTGCTAAACATGTTATAAAAAATATATAGCCCTTGAAAAATAACTCAATATGCATAGTTAACCGGCCCTAAAGAGATAAATCGAAAAAAAAAATCTGCGCCAATTATCCGATCTAAGTTCTCTGTCCGACCGGGAATCGAACCCTCGACCCTACCTACCATCCTACCTATCGTATCTAACTACCTGACACGCTACTTATTACGCTATTGACTACTTCCATGCACTTGAAAAAAGTTAGGTGTTATGAAGATTGGAATTTTTTCCGGCAAGGGAAAATTTATTTTGGTTATAAATAGCTTTTTTCATGCGAACACTCTGCTCGCTCATTCCATTCGTACAATTTTACGATTTGTATTGTTTGTTAATAAATACTCGCGAGGAGTCAAACATATATAATTGATATGTGACATATCAAGAGACGCCATAGCATCTCGGCCTTAAGTATTAGAAAGTTCTATGTTATAACAGAAATAGTCTAATGGAAATGATTCTGATCGATAATCTGGTACTAAAGGTGCACTGAGGAAAAAAAATGTTTGAATGAACTAAATCAGCGGTCAAATACGTTCAGATAAACATTTATTTGGTCTAACTAAATAATTAGTTTCTCGAATAATTCTGCGGTTCGGTTGACCAAAATATTATTCAGGCAAAAAATGTTGAATTGTACCAACTAAATATTCGTTTGAACATATTTGACCGCCAATGTAGTTCATGCAAACATTTTTTTTCTCATTGTAAAACCTGTGTTTTAAGTTAAACGAATATACCGTTCGATTGGGCCCAAGTAAATGTGAATGACAGTCCAAACTATTTTCCTCGTTCGCTTAACCTCTGATGTTATCCGTAAAATATAAACTTTATTGAATTCAATGGATGGATTTGTTACGATTATTGAGAACCTTGAATGTAACCGCAGATTAGATGAACTAAATATGAGAGTTAGGTTGATGCACATTTATCGTTCATCTAACAATGGTTCAGTTAAATCAACTATTTACCTTGATTGAAGCGATGCAAAATTTGATTGTAACAAGAAATGTCATTCAGTTATCACAAAATATCAACTTTAGTTGTTTCAATAATAAATCAGTCAGGTCACCATTTTTATCCAGTTCCGACAATGCATGCCGACTTAAACTGTATGACAACTTAAATCAACTGTATGAAGTCAACTGTTTATATTAGTATACCGAATCACTTATTTTGTCAACTCTAATAAATATTCCGTTACTCAGACTGTACCAGGATTGATTTGATTTATTTATTTGATTTGACTATTTACTTTTCTCAGTGTAAATGTAGTGTGAGAAGCAACCGATTTTGAACTCATGGATAACAAAATCATAATAGTTGTACCGACCAAATCAAATTGTTAAAGGATTTTCTTAGGCATTGGTATCACCAATTGATCCGTTGTACGCGATCAATGCAGTTTAGTTGAGTCACATAAAAAAAGAATCCCTCTATCCAAATTATTTGTTACTTTAAAAAATAATGTTGACTGAAGTATATACATTGATTTCAACAAAAATTTTCTTTTTTTAAATATTTCAATCCGATTGGATACAAAAAATATTTGTTATTTTCAACAAAATTGTTTAGATATTTTGGTAATTCGAATTTAAACAAATACATAATGGAAATATATCTGAATCAAGTAGAAACAAACAAATATGTCCAGTCCGTTGAACAAAAAATTTGATTGTACTTGATCTGGTTGATTCAAATACAAAAAATATGAATATTAATTTTCATGAACAGGCTAATCCTCATCTGGAGTGAGCAAATTTTAGTTAAATCAATCGACTTATATATCAACTAAACCGATTTAGTTCTTCCAACGATTTTTTTTCTCAGTGTAGTACAAAAAAATTAGAAATTTGCACATAGCCTCCTCACTTTTTTCGTCGTTCATCAACCCTCCTTTATGAGGATCTCATTGACCACCTTTATGACATGTGTGTTTATTATCATGGCTTCCTCATAAAAGAAGCTTCACGAACGACGGAAACAAATGAAGAAGCTATGTGCAAATTTCTAATTTGCATGATTTTTTTAGCAATTCCGTTCAATTACATTATTAATTGTTTTTGTCATCCAGTGTATTGGTGCTAGAGAAGTCGATTACCGCTAAACTAGGAAACTTAGTGTTAACAAGTATTTTTCGAAAATTTCAAAAAAATGTTGCGAACGAACATCTTAAGCGTTTTTCACCAAATTTAACGCTAACCATTCTTATCATCTAGTGTATTCGTGCAAAGAGTTTTAGTTCGATACTTCTAAAAATGCGGATGTTGGAGCCTTAACAAAATTTTTATGGAATTTTCAAAAAAAATTCTTAACCGAACCCCTCGGGCGATTTTTATGAAATTCGGTATTATTTTTCATTGTCATTGATTGTATCGTCACAAAAAAAATCAGCTTGATAAATGCAAAATTACAAAAGTTAGAGAACTTACAAATTTTTTGCGAAAAATTAAATGTTTTTTTCAAACCGAACCTCTTGAGCGATTTTTCCCAATTTCAATCCCAACCGTCCTTATTATAAAGTGTATCTGCACATAAAATTTCAGGGTGATAATTGCAAAATTACGAAAGTTAGACGACTAACAAGCAATTTACAGAAAATACTAAATCCAGCCAAATAGAAAACTATTTTGCAATTAAAAAAAAAATTGCACTTACAACAGCGACATACGTAGTCTACTTATATACCAAATTTCGAGTCGATCGGCCAAAGCGTTCTCCAGACATATTCATTTTAAGGAAAGCACAAAGCGTACACACACACACACACACACACACACATACGTCCGGACATTTTTTCTAAATGTGATTTCTCGACGTTTTGGGACATTTTGAACATACTGACATAAAAATTGTGAAAAAAATTTTTTTCGCGAAAACAAAGCTTCCTTTATGAGGAAGCAAAAGGCGAAAAATAATAAATTTACCTGAAATATTGCCTGTCACAATATATACGTAAGGTGTAGGGAAAGGGGGGCAGGTTGAATCGACCCAAACCAAAATTCGACTGCTCGCTGGGACATACTGAAGAAGGCTGGGGACTTGACACTCTGCGAGAGATTTCTATCTAAGAGTACAATTTTTTAGGTCAGGGTAAGCGCCCGTCCTCTTACTTTGTGCGACAATAGCAGAGGTTTGAAATTTCGGCCTGGGTCGACCCCTCCCCCCCCACACACACAGATCGGGTTAGATACGATCAGGATTAACATTTTTTCAGTTTTACCAACAGGCAATTGTCATGAAAATGTCAAAATCTAGATCCGATTTTGCGTGGGTGAAATATATTTACGTCAATTATAATGATGATTCCTTCATTCGTTTATCACAAATTCGAAACTTTTTCATAATGACGTAAACGAGATGTATTTAATACGTTATGACAATATGTAGCATGGACGTCAATGAAAGATGAAGGAATTACAAAAAACTATAGACATCACAAATATGTAATATTGATACGTCAAGATCTCGTCACTGTTATGAGAAATTTACATATACTGTAAACCTGTAAAATTGTTACAAATCGATGCTGTAACAATTATAGAACATTGGTGATATTATAATCTCGTAGTATAGACGAGAAATGTCTTGTAACATTTCTCGTAACAAATCCGTAATAATTATAGAACATTGCTGTAACAATGATAGAACATTGGTGATATTATAATTTCGTAGTGTGGACTACGTAGCAAATACGTATAATGTTACAAGAAATTTCTTGTAACATATCCGTAATACATACATATAAACGTATACTACTAGAAATGTCTTGAATCATTTTGAGGTTATGTCGATTAAGAAACGTAAACGATATATGAGTGTAATTATGTGAGCGCAATTACAAAACTGTCTTTGAGCGTCGAGTTTCATGAACTCGACTCTAAACCGGCTGGAATAAATTTCTACTATAATTTTCAATGCTATTTTGGCACATGGTTGACCTAACGCAACCCGTTCAGGACCTAGTCGGGGTTCGATCGGGTAACCCCTATTTAAAGAATTCGGTATAATTACTTTAGAACCAAGACGGGTACGAATAGGGTGAAAGTATCGGAACGCTAATTATTCCAAACATGGCACCGTCGAGGTAAGCCGTTGAGGACCTAATCGGGCTTCATTTGGGCAGCCGCATTCAGAGAAATTGGAATAATTACAACAAAATCAAGTCGGGCCGGATTTGTTAAATTTTTTAACCCTTAAAGAGCACTATGGGTGTCAGACTCCCTGTACCTACTTTGCGCGCTAATAAACTGTACTAAATTCAAACGAATTGTATATCTGTCGACATCTGGCGGTTCATAAACGTTCAAAGAGCAGTTACAGTAAGTTGGTATACTGACCCATGGGTCAGCATACGTTCAATGTTCAACAGCGGTTCGAAGTTGACGCTCGAAAACCGGTGGGTGTTAAACACCCAGAGTGCAGTTTGCATATAAAAAAGTAATCCAGGAGCAATTTTTTGTTATTGAAATATTATTGATGTTTGTTAAATTTGTAATGTAAGTATATCATGTAAAGCGAATTAACTTTTTTTTATACATTATTATAAAGTCTTTTGCTTTTATAGATGCCCTACAATCTGTGTGGGTGTACGAAATAATGTTAAAAATACCTTTTTCTATGTCTAGTTTATAAATTTTTCCATTTTGACAGTTTTATGTTTTTATTAAATAAAACCATTTAAGGATGCTTTGCCCTTACTGTCGCAGCCAAAATTTTTATCTGATTACAATTTCCGTACTTCCTGATACAAAAAAAATTTGCAAAAAATTCAGCAACATTTGGCATGTCATAAACAAAATTATCAATAATGATATTGCCCCAAAGTTGTTAATACATTGTTTAAACAAATAATTATTCAACAATTTATCCATAAGTTCTTTTTTTACTTAAACAAATCGAATGCGTTAATTTTTCTGAAAATATATAAAGCATTCCATACCAAGTGGGCCACTAAAGAGAACTTCTTTTGGTTTCACAACAAATCACAGAAAAATTGGCATGATGGAAAATTCATATCTTCAAAGTGTTTTTTGAGGCTAACTGATGAAAACACTTGCGACTTACGACAAATATTCGATGTTATCCAACGCCCCCCTTAAATTTATTGGAAAGGACATTGAACATATATTATTTACCGAGTATCAGCGTGGGGTCAATGTATGATTCATTCGTTTATTGTTCGGAAATACCAAAGTATTTTGTGAGGTCCCAACTTTTGACTTTAACCCCATGCTGAAACACGGTAAATAATGTTCAGTGCTTTTTAAATAAATTTAATAGGGGCGTTGGATAACATCGAATATTTGTCGTAAGTCGCAAGTGTTTTCATCAGTTAACCTCAGAAAACACTTGGAAGATATGAATTCTCCATCATGTCAATTTTTTTGTGGTTTGTTGTGAAATCAACGAAAGTTCTCTCGAAGAAAAAAAAATATTATTGCCTTGTTTCGCTGAAAAATACACGAAAAGGATTCTGGACAGCTTTAAAATAGATGAGATTATAAAGTATATTCGAAAACCTAAATTTTATGTAGAGGTGTTTTTTTGTGTGCAATGAATCGTTTCGCATGTAAAATGAATCGAAAAAAAACAAATAACATTCGTATCCAAATTGGGGGTGTAAAATCAGATTAAAAAATTGGAAAAAATCCTGCTTGCTCTTGACACTCGAATAACCTTTAAAAAATGTTTCATAATATTTCGAGGTCACACGATTTTTGAGGGGCCCACTTGGTGTGGAATGCTTCATATGTTAATTTTATCAGCATTTTCTCTATTTTGAAATATTATTAAAGACGTTCTGAAATACAAAAAAAACTGTCAATTTTGCATATGTTTTTGCATACAGGTTTATCATCAGGTTTGAAAAGTTTTAAAGACACTAGGCAAAAAAATACGTACATACAGCCATTCTAAAAATTTCAAAGTGGGAATTTTCAAAATAGAGTGAAAATACTGAAAAAATTCATATGCTTTCAGAAAAATTAACACATTGGGTTGTTTAAAAAAAAAAACTTATGGAAAAATTGTTAAATAATTATTTGTTTAAACAATTTATTAATAACTTTCGGGCAATTTTATTATTGATAATTGTTTTTTATGGCATGCCAAATGTCGCTAAATTTTTTTAGATTTCCATTGACATCTCAAGAATATTGTGTCAAAATTTCAAGTTGATCGGAGCAAAATTAACGGAGTTATGGGCATTCGAGCGTCCGTTACCCCAGACCGGTTTTCTATATTTCTGAAGCTCTTTTGTGATCTATTATCATTCCTAAATTCATTTCTTCATAAGAGGTTCTTCACAAGTTTGTAAAATGACCTTGTATATATTCAAGACATAGTATACAGATCAGTTTAGACATGTACGCCGTGCCGAGCGTACGACGTTCCAATTTCGTTTCAGTTCCCGTTCATATTCGCTATTTCTGAAACTTGTCATTTTTGAAGACGGTGAAAGTCGTAACTTAAAATCTAATCCACCGATTCTTTTGAAATTTTGTACACTATTTATACACACAAATCACCACGCATTATAATATACCCTGAGTGCTTGGAAATTATCGGGAAATACCCGATTAATTTCCACTTATGATGGTTATTCGGCGGATTATTTTTTTCACCTCAATTTTAACTAATAAGAGCTTGGTATTTAACATGGTATTTAACATGGTATTCAACATCTGTTTCTGACATACGTTGGTTACAAGCTATCGAAAAAATTTCGTTTCTTACCTAGCAACTTAGCCGGGAAATTATCGAAAAATTACCGATATGATTTCGTCTTGCCTGTACTACGTGATGTCAAATGCCAAGCTCCTATTGGTTGAAATTCGGGAGAAAAAATAATCATTAAAATATTTTAGCATGCATCTTTAAAATTAATAAAAATGTTAAATACAACATTTTGATATTACCGATTATTATCTGTACATCTGACATTATCTGATATTTTTCACTTAATATTCCCATGTTCCAATGAATGTGAGCAAAAAAAAATTGGACTGCTCTGTCTCAGCAAGTTCGGGCCACCACGGGGCAATTTCCGCGATTTAATTTTTATGCTTGGGTGCCGAGGAGGCTTGCTTATGGCAATGTTATGGTTACGCTTTGGCTCTGCTAGGGCTAGTTCATGGCGATACTACGTGTATACTTGCCCTGATAGAAGTGATAGAAGGGCTTGGACCATGACAAACCCATGGAGGGTTTGTCGTCCCTGTTGAAAAAGACTGATAGAACTATTAGAATCTGTTAGAATCAGGGACAAATGCATACGAAATTCCAATAGAAATTTATGAGGATTTATAGAGTTCTATCGGTTTATATTGGTCTTTTTCAACAGGGGTGGATGCAAATGAGGCCCTAAAACCTTCTAAGGCCCTAATCGAAAAAGCGCGACCCTCCTTTCAGGGGCCCAATCTGGCTTCCCGACTAGGGCGGTAAGTAAGTTAGGGAAAACCGGTCGGGGCCTTACAATTAGTCGCAGCCTCAACCAAATTGCCGCTCGGGTTGATGTCACGTGAATATCACGGATTTGAGGTTGTGAAACGTGAATTAAGTACAGAAATGAAACAGAAATGAAGAACAATAGGGAGAATCATTCTCATAATTTCGTTGATGATTCTCGATATATTTTAGATGGATAGCATAGAAATCTTGAGGGATTTGGATACTTGTTTTGCGTTTCAATTTGCACTAGATCCTCGGGATATCAGGATAAATTCATGTATGGACGGGATATAGAAATTTGCACGCTCCCGTGTGAGTAAATAAGGCTAAGTAGCAGAAGATTGAGTCGAGAGTTCGAAGCCCGACAAAGTCTTTGTGGAATGACCGAGAGGAAGTTGCTTTAAGGGAGGTCAAAACGCGAAGGGAGAGGGGGAGCGGATCGAAGCCCCACTGCGTGGTCGTAACTGTCCATCGTATTATAGTATCGTTCTACACTTTTCTCTCTTTCTCTCTCTCTATATCTCTCTTATGCTACCTGCTGGTAAAAGAGCTCGTGGGTCAACCAATGCGATACTACTTACCACGAGGCAATTATACCAATAGTGTGTGCTGTTCACGGGGTTACGTGGCCAAGGGTCATCTAAATGGATCATACTTGACACTTTCTCTTTCTCTTTCTTTATCTCTCGCGATTAATAATCACTATTTTAAGCTTTTATATTTCATGCAACAATCTTGATTTTTTAAAGTGAGGCCCGGAAGACAATTGAAAAAAAAAATAGTTTTCCACTAAATGAGTAATTGTATACACGAATAAAAATTTTTCGTTATTGTTATGAATGTAATCTTATTACCTCATCATTAAATACTAATGAATTCATCTAGTAGCATAATTTATAATGACAGAATACAGAAAATTTTAAAAAATATGTTTTTCAAAAATTTTCATTCTCACATTACACTTGCAATGAAAATTACAAGTATAACATAAGTGTGTATTGGAAGAAAATAGCAATGGATGACTGTAATAATAATTACGGTGCTTTATGACACTTACAAACGTTTCAAAAGTAATTAATTTTTTGTAATAAGTAATTATTAAGGCTAAATTGATTTTTTTTTAATAATGCAATGTATACAAAATGCTTTGACATTGTAATAAATTTTGGAGTGCAATTTAAGAGTCTCCCTCGTCGCACGAGTTTTTGATTTATGTCTCCGTTATTTTTATTATTTTTCTTCGCCGCTCGAACGCGGAAATTGTTAAAAAATAGGCAGCAAAGGGGCATTTAAAAGACCCCTGTAGAGATTTTTCACTCTCGTAGGGGATGACTTTAGAGCGAATCGAATCTTCGTTTAACGTCGACCCGATTTCTCGCTCTCTCTCTCTCTCTCTCTCTCTCTCTCTCTCTCTCTCTCTCTCTCTCTCTCTCTCTCTCTCTCTCTCTCTCTCTCTCTCTTTGTCTTTGTTACTCCCTCGCTGAAGGATTTACGGCTCGTGCCGCAAATCGGGTCGACACGCAACACCAGCGAGAGTCTGTTATACTCGGAGGGTTGATATTGTATTACTGAATACATATATATAGATATAGCTATATATATCACGACTGGACCAAAGGGATGGAAGTAAACGGGACAAGAACCCCAAGAGAGAAACACCCGCGTGGACGAGCCTTAACGAGGCTAATACGAGCATCACACGTCAAACCAGAGCGAGAAAGATAAAGAGAGCGAGTGAGAGAGAACACCGAGCTCTATTAACGTCAACGACACTCTCGACATCCGGAAACGCGCAAACTGTTGAACGTCACAGTTAAACACGTACCTACCATCATATTATACAAATGTATATGTCTCATTCCACGCCAACTCAACCTGGGTCTGATCCTTGACCTCTCGGATTTGGCTCGCGATTTTTTATACGATTGTTCTCACTTTGAAAGGCACCCAGTTTTTTTAGATGTTGTAGATTCAATTTGAATCTTCTAGAATTTTTTAAAGGATTTCACAATTTAAAAATTTGAAAATATTCTTAAAAATCGTGTGTCAGATATCAACATTTTTAAGCTCAGAGCCGGAGTAGGGAGATTTTTCCTCCTTACATTTTCAAGCTTTTTCCGAAAAAAACGTTAAAAAAATTAGAAGCGGAAAAGTCATTTTACTACCGATAATTGCTGAAACATTTTCATATGTAATATCAGATTTTTGAAAACTTTTTCAGATTTTTCGCAAGAGATTTTTTTTTCTTTATTTTGCGAATAAATAGTTCCGAAAAATCGGATTATTTTTTCAAAAATCCGATATGACATAAAAATAAAACTGTTTCAGCAACCATCCATAGTAAAACGACTCCCGCTTCTAATTTTTTTAACGTTTTTTTCGAAAAAAGCCTGAAAATAGTCATTTCCACACTCCGATTCTAAGGTTGGCTAAAAAAATTCGAAGCGGGAGTGATTTTACTATGGATGGTTGCTGAAACATTTTCATATGTCATATGGGATTTTTGAAAAAAAATTCAGATTTTTTGGAACCATTTATATTAGCAAAATAAAGAGAAAAAAGTCGCTTGCGAAAAACTTGACATTTTTTTCAAAAATCCCATATTACATTTGAAAATTTTCAGCAACCATTCATAGTAAAATAACTCCCGCTTCTAAGTTTTTTAACGTTTTTTTTTTTTGGAAAAAGCTTAAAAATAGTAAGAACGAAAAATTTCCCCACTCCGGCTCTGAGGTTAAAAATGTTGATATCTGATACACGATTTTTCAGAATTTTTTCAGATTTTTAATTTGTGTCGATCAATGAAATCGTTTAAAAAATTCTCGAGGATTCAAATTGAATCTAAAAAATCTAAAAAAAAACTGGGTGCCTTCCAAAGTGAGAACAATCATATAAAAAATCGCGAGCCAAATCCGAGAGGTCAAGGGTCAGACCCAGGTCGAGTTGGCGTGGAATGAGACAAATATATGAGGCAATCCACGCCAATTCGCTCGGCCGTGACCCTGACCATTTTTAATTTTTTCATTTTTTTTTATAAAATAGTATACTTCGCAAGGATTATTTTGACCAATTTTTAAATTTTTATCGCATGTATTTCAGAAGTTACAATTTTTCGAAAAACCGGGATTTCAAAAATTTCGGAACCGTTCTAGCGCCGATATCTCTTAAATTAATCGACATATCGAAAAATTTTTAGAGATCGATTTTTAAAATATTAGTTCACACTTTCATAAAAAAAAGGGAAAAAATTTTTTAATTATCTTTATCAACATTTTTTCAGCGTGTGAAGTGTAAATTATTTTTTTTAAAGATTATTGCCATTTTTTATTTTTTTCAAAAAATTCTTTAAAATAATATGATGAATTATATGAATTTTAACGCTCGTCACATCGTGGGCCCATTTTCCCTTATTTTTTTAAAAAACAAATTAAATTTTTTTCACGCAAATTTTGAGTGTTTCGTATGAATTACTATAATAATTTTTATTACTAATAATACACGTAAGTAATAATTATTGTACTTATTTACAATTAGTAATTGTAGTGGTAATTTTACAATTAGAAGCCCGATTTAATATGTTGAAGAATTATTTTTCCATTACGTTTCTATTGAAGAAACGTATGCTTTATAGGAGAATATATGAATGAAACACTTGCATATTTTTTTATCTTGAGAGAGTTATAGATATTTATTCTCTCACTTGTTGAAAAAGTTTACACAATCGAGACGGATCAGATTTTGAAAAATATTTTACTCTGAAGGCACCATCATTATCAGGCACAACACAGTGCAATTTTCGGTCTCGATTGTGTAAACTTCTTAAATGAGTGAGAAAATAAATATCTATAACTCTCTCAAGATAAAAAAATATGCAAGTGTTTCATTAATATATTCTCCTATAATGCATACGTTTCTTCTATAGGAACGTAATGGAAAAATAATTCTTCAACATATTAGATCGGGCTACTAATTATAAAATGATCACTACAATTACTAATTGTAAATAAATACAATAATTATTACTTACGAGTATTATTAATAATAAAAATTATTATAGTAATTAACACGAAACACTCAAAATTTTCGTGAAAAAAAATTGAATTTATTTGGGTTTATTTGGTTATATATTTTTGATTTATTTTTTTTTAAATAGAAGGAAAAATGGGCCCACGATGGGAGTAGCGTTAAAATTCATATAATTCATCATATTATTTTAGAGAATTTTTTGAAAAAAATAAAAAATGGCAATCATCTTTAAAATAAAAATTTTTTACTTTACACATTTTTCGATATATCGATTAATTTAAGAGATATCGGCGTTAGAACGGTTCCGAAATTTCTCAAATCCAGATTTTTCGAAAAATTGTAACTTCTGAAATACATGCGATAAAAATTTAAAAATTGGTCAAAATACTCCTTGCATAGTATACTATTTTATTTGAAAAAATGAAAACAATAAAAAATGGTCAGGGTCACGGCCGAGCGAAATGGCGTGGATTGCCTCATATATATTGAGCCGTTTCAAAAAGAAATATTTTTTTGTTTCTCCTCCCAAACAGGCTCAAAAGTTTCATTTAGGTATAAGAAAATGCCTATGAAAATATGATCTCTTAATATTAATATTAACATCGTCCTCATCGCACTTTTCGACTTTCCATAAGAATAACATGGAAAAAATTATTTTTACGTCTTCTGATTTCTATAACTAGCAAACAATCCATCATACGGGAAATCTAGAGATACATCATTATACAGAATTAAACGCTCTACAAAAAAGGTCTTGTGTAATTTTTTGATAAGTCCACTCGTTCAAAAGTTATTCCATGTTTAAGTTCAATTTTTCGTAAATTTTGCTGATTTTTGGATATTACACCGGAACTAGTTAGTTTTATCCACAAAATGTAGATGAAATGTGATTTTGAACATAAATTAAACTTTCGACAAATGTTCACCAATAGTTCTCACTATAATAACTTTAAAAAAATAGAACGCTTTAAAAAAATTGTGCAGCAGATGTTTGCTTAAAAATTCATTTTTCTATTAAGAAATTCATTGTAGTATATCAGTACATTTTCATTCGTTTTTATTTTTAAATTAAAAAAAAAAAACAAAAAAAAAAAGTACATTTTGAAGCGAATTTTTGCTGCACAATTTTCTTAAAGCGTTCCATTTTTTTTATTATTCTAGTGAGAACTATTGCTTAACCTTTGTCGAAAGTTTAATTTATGTTTAACATGAAATTCCATCCACATTTTGTCGATAAAAGTAACTAGTTCCTGTGTAATATCCAAAAATTGGCAAAGTTTATGAAAAATTGAAATTAAACATTGAATAACTTTTGAACGAGTGGACTTATCAACAAGTTACTTAGAACCTTTTTTGTAGAGCGTTCAATTCTGTACAAAGGTATGTCTCTAGATTTCCCGTATGATGGATCGTTTGCTAGTTATAAAAATCAAAAGACGTAAAAATAATTTTTCCTATGTTATTCTTATGGTAAACCGAAAAGTGCGATGAGAACGATGTTAATATTAATATTAAGAGCTCACATTTTCACCGACCTTTTTTTATACCTGAATGAAACTTTTAAGCGTGTTTGGGAGAAGAAACAAAAAAAAAATTTTAAACGTCCTAATATATATATCATGAATAGGACTGATAATCTCGTTTTACATTGTGAATCAACCCTCATGAGATTATTCATTGGATTCAAAATTAATCGAATAACGTTGAACGTCGTATGATCGAAAAATGACCAAATATGTGTGAGAAATAAATAACACAAAGGGACATTTTTTCGCATCCAATAATAGTAAATTTTTTCGTGAAAAAAAATTATACATGTATAATAAATAAGAATGTTGATAATCTCGTTTCACATTTTACACGATCATTCCACTGGATTGAAAATCAAATGAATAAAATTGAGTGCCGTATAATTGAAAAATGACTAAATATCTGTAAACAATAAATAACACAAAAGTTAATTGTCTTAATTAATCTTATTAATTCCATATTAATAAAAATTCTAAATTAATTAATATAGAAAATGCATCCCAATTATGTTAATTTTCTTTCTCGACCGAAACGGGACGAAAGAATTATTTTAAATGAAGAATATCAGATAATTGAAATAAAATAATATTTTTCATTTTGCCTGTTTGATAATGCAACATTATTTATCTCGCCTAAATAGCATGACATTACGATGAAGAATAAAAGTGGAAGAAAACGTGCGAGAAAAAGGGAAACTGCAAAAAATACATGCGAGATCGGCCAATATCAAATCACGAGGGACATAAATGTTTTACATGCAATACGGCGCGTTCGTGGCCGGCTGGACGTAACTGCCCACAGCCGAATTTTATCACCTCGAATAAGATAGAAAGGACACTATCCTTTCCGCAGAATGCCTCTACGAAGGTGTAAAAAAAAAGGAAAAAAACGAGAAAACGCATTTTTGCATGAACGACAAAAAATGCTTGATTTTCGTTCCAGAACATTTTCAAAGATCTACATTCCACACTCTTCCTCTCCCAGCAGGATGGATTTTTCACATTTTCAGGTCTTTGAAAATGGAGAATTCTAATCTCAGTCAAGATTTTTGAAAATTCGTTTTATTTTGAAAAAGATATGGGGTATTTCCGCTGAAATTTTCACGTCCGAATCCGGACCCTCTTTAATAATTATGACAAATTTTTCCGAAAAGTATTCTTAAAAAGAAGACACATTTTTTTTGTTAAGGCCGAGAATTGATATTTTTCGTCGTACGATTCTAGTAAAAAATCCAAATTTACCACTAACGCTCTACTCTAAACACGTAGTATCTTTATAATTCGAGATCGTATCGAAAAACGCTTCAGACAAAACTTGTTCGTTATAAAACGAGTAAGACAATTGATATTTAAAAAAAAATTGTGGGCTCACGAAAGTTTGTTTTTACTTCATAAAACACAAAAAAAAAACGTTTTTTCAGCAAGTAAGGTACCCGAGGGTAACAAGGCCTGTCGGGTAATGAGACCTAGTCGACAAAAATCATATTTACAATGACCGATTTCGCGGAAGGCCGCACTGACTGAAGCATAATGCATAAAAATGTCGCGACAAGTTCGCGGAAGCGCGATACCCCGTTCTCCGTCTTCAGTGCTGCATCATCTATCATATGACGTGGCCGCGCAACATAAATCGTAAGTATTTTTGATAATATTACACTTAACAATCTAAAATCGTAGTCGTTGTCTTCATGAATATCTACTTCGATGATCTTACTGGTATAAATAACGTATCATGCTCCAAATATTTGATATTTGTTATTTTTCTGAAATATGTGGTCGGCGGTTGATACGGCCTACTAAATTTAATCATAAGAAAAACGTGTTGAAATTTTTTTTTCAATTATGTTGTTTTTTACATTATAGAGGAGTGTACCCTTCACTGAACTTTATTTATTATTAATTGTTGATTGATTTCAGTGACTCGATCCCGATGCCTCTTAAACCAGCGTTGGGGTCAGAAAACGACCTAGTATCAGCTGTCAGAGCAGTGGAAAGAGGAATTTTAAGTTCTTGTAAAGCTGCAGAGAGGCATTTATATGATTATTGATCACAAATACCAAATATATTAAGTATTCCTAAAGTATTTAAGCATGTTAAAGCCTTATTTTCGAGCCAGATCATACAGAACTATATATTCGCGAAAAATTATGTACAGAAATACATTTAAATATTTATTTAATTATACATACGTAATATTATTTCATACTTGTATGAAATAATCTACGGATGTATAATTGAATAAATATTCAAATGTATTTCTGTGTTTAATTTTTCGAGAACATATAGTTCTGCATGATCTGGCTCAAAAATAAGGTCAAGACGAAAGTTCGATTGGCTGTAGTTTTACGGATTTTGATCTTGCCATTCTCATTCTGGTCTTAAAAATTTCCTGACTTCCAATAGAATTTTTACAATATTTTTATTTTACAATTCGAGGTCGCGTAATAGCTGAAAAAACGTTTTTTTGTGTTTTATGAAGTAAAAACACTTTCGTGAGCCCACAATTTTTTTTTTTAATATCAATTGTTTTACTTGTTTTATAACGAACAAGTTTTGTCTGAAATGTTTTTCGATAGGATCTCGAATTATCAAGATACTACGTGTTTAGAGTAGAGAGTTAGTGAAAAATTCGCATTTTTTACTAAAATCGTACGACGAAAAATATCAATTCTCGGCCTTGACAAAAAATACGTATCTTTTCTTTTTCAGAATACTTTTCGGAAAAATTTTTTAATAATTTTTCAAGAGGGTCCGGGTTTGGACGTGAAAATTTCAGTGGGAATACCCCATATGTAGATTCCAGTGAAATCAAAATAAATGTGGAAGCTTTGATGAGATAAAATTTGAAAAAATCATTATTAGTCAGTTTTAAACTTTAAAGTGAATTTCAAAATTCTTACAATTATTTTTTTATCGATTCAAATCCCAGCCAAGAGTTTAAAAAATTCAATTAATTTTGAAAAATATATCTAATTTCAATAAAAATAAAAATAAATACATAAGCTTTAATGAGATAAAATTAAAAAAAAAATGATTTTTTTCGCGCATGCATGATTTTCGTGCTTTTCGCATATATGCGCGGATAGCCGAAAAGTAACCCTTTTCTGACAGCTAAGAGCGAGTTCGGTTCTTCGGAGATGTCTATTTTCACTCTTATCTGTCAAAAAGAACCTTTTTTTGGCCATCCACACATATAGCAAAAACACACTCAAATCACCCATGGGGGGAAAAAAAGATCGTGTGCAACACGGGCCAGAGATACGTCTTTTGTCTCGCGTCGTTGCGGCCTTCAATTCGCCCATTGCGGCAAACTTCACGCTCGTCAAAAAGACTTATCTCTGGCCCTAGATCTAGCACAATAGTATATTTCGATACAAGAAGCCCGTTTGCCCTCGCGTATGGAACACTATTTTTGTTTACGAATGTAATGCAAAATCCAAATTAAATCGAAATAGTAAATCGTGTACCAAGGGGGAAAAGTGGGACTGTAAGCGTCCAAGCGTCCAAATGCAGCCCAAATTGTAGGTGGAAGCTGTGACACACGCAGAAGTTGTGACGCACGCACGAGCGGGGGGTCCAGGGGGCAGCAGCCCCCTGGCAGGGTGAAGGGGCGGAGCCCCCCCCAAAGAACACAAAACTAGTTTTTAAATGTAAAGAAATGATCGAAATTATAAGATATTTACATGACACGTTTTGTTATTTTATTATTCACTTTTGATGTAGTATCATGACAGTACAAAATGTCAAAAGATTCTTGAACGTCAAAAGATTCTGAAACAAACGAGTCGTATGATGACTCGATCGTTCAAGCTCACTTCACCTGGTGAGCAAAGTATTTCGCCCGCCAGTGGAAGCATTTTGCGCACCAGTGAAGTAACTTTGCGTACCAGTGAAACTATTTTGCGTATCGCCAGCGCGCACGGTGCGGGAATCAGCCGTTTTGCATGTCAGTAAACGGTGGGCAAACGAGGATTTTGCATGTATCAGTAAAGAAAAATACTATTTTATCACTAATAAATTGAATACGTGAGTTTAAAAAAATGTTGAATCACTTTTTTAATCGTTTGTGTTACTCGTAGTTCGCGGTTCCAGACATACGATTATTAAAGGTCAGTTTATTGAAAAGGCTCTGACAGCGAATCTATGTAGGCAAAGGTGGGGCAAAATAGTCACTGGCGGAGGGAGGGCACTTTCCAAAATTATTGAACGTTGAAAAATCCATAACATGAGAAAATGATTATTATAAGCGTGAAAATTCCGACATAGGCTCCCCGCGCTGAATCAAATCTACATAATGACATTCTCATGACAATTGCGTAACAAGCCACTGTCATTGGATACTAAGGCGATGTGCAGGGTCGAAAAACGGAGAAAATCGTTTTTTCAACGTTGTTCCAGGTTTAGTTGAATTTATGGAAAAAAATGTAACGTAACGGCCATTTTGTCCCCGACAACTTCTTTTTCGACGTGTAATAATATCTAGAAAAACGGTATTATTGAATAAAAATAAACGAGTCTACGCTATGCGTAGACTCGTGCGTTTTGCGACTCCTATATGCGTTATATTCTGAAAATGGCCATTTACCCGCCCTGCCCCTATATATTAAAGGGAGACATTCAGCGTCAAAATGCCGAATTTTGAACATCAATATAAATGTTCGTGGCTTTTGTGGAAATTTCATTGATAGTCTACCATTTGATGTATCAAATGTAGCAACTTTTGACGCTAGTTAGAACCCTTAAGGTGCAGCGGTTCTCTCGTAAATTAATTTTTTATTTTCACACGCTGCGCGCAGTTCTGACCAAACCGCTTGACGGATCTTATCCTCCGACGTCTCATTTTCTTTGTAAAACTTTTGCGGACAGCTTGAGCGCGGCACATTTTTTTTTTAGATCCTCATTTTGGAGTAACAGGCCATTTTTTGAATCTTTGACTCATTTTTGGTTTTTAGAGCACTGCACACAAAACGATATTCATTATAATAAAAATGTGCCGCGCTCAAGCGGTCCGTAAGAGTGTTAGAAAGAAAATGAGACGTCGTAGGATAAAATCCATCAAGCGGTTTGGTCAGGAGTCGTTTGGTCAGCCTCCGAAGTTGAAGGTATGGAAAAACGTTTCCTCAGTCCTTCGCTCCACCGATTACTGCACCTGCATAACAAACAATATTTGTCATGGTTATTGCATGCGGAAAGAAAATTTTTGAACACACTTTTGACGGTTTGTTCATATTTATAATTTTAATTATTTTTAATATTCACATAAATTTTTACACCAAAAATGCTATAAATTTATTACAATATAAGGCAGGAAATTGAATTGACTTACTGGAAAAAGTGTAAATAAATATGAAAACCAATTCGATCATTTAGTAAAAACGACGAATACCATTGTCTTTACAAATAATTGAATATAATAAACATATGAACTGACGTATCACTCACCACTGTGAAACTGCTCGTGTCGTTTGTCGAGATCGATAAAGCACTTTTAGGTAATTTCTCGACCGGTTTTAATATTTTATATTGCTTTTGAAAAAATCAATAAACACTCGATAAAAATAAGTGAATACAATAAAAAAATAATAAACCACACGCGAACGTTTGTTTACTAGTAAATTTACAAGGCACTTTCTGATCACTTTTGCGACAATTTTTTTGATTAGCCAGTAGTCACTTCTTTCAAGCGTTTTGATTGGTCCACAGAGTTGTTAGCGTGCAGAGCGCGCTTATTAGCTGCAAAACTCAATGTCGCAATCACGCGATATTCAAATTTCAATTCAACAGTAGAATAAATATTTTTTTACCAACTCTACATGAATCTAAATGAATATTCAATTGTATATAAATATGTATATATATATTTATTTATCATTGGTGAGAATATTTCTTTAGCGACTAAAGAAATATTTTCACTAAATATATATATATATATGGGGCATTCCAAGTGAAATCGAGGCGTTATTTCCCTCAGGTAATCAGATTCTTTTTCGCATTGATTCCACTTTGAAAATAGCCTAATTTTTTTACAGAATTATTTCGACACTCTTTCAAGTGGCGCGCCGATAAACTTAAAAAACACAATTTTTAAAATTATGAAATTTTTTCCACAGATTCTGGATTATAAATAAGTAATATAGATCATGATTAGAAAGTGGGATGCGGCTTCCTCATATTTTTTTAAATAATTTTTTTATTTTTTGTTTCCAAAATAAAATTAAGAATTTGATTCCTAATGTTCCTTTTAGAAGTAAGAAATAAAATAAAAATAAAACATGTCTCGAAAAATTTTGATATTTTGCATATTTTTCAAAATGAATGAGATTTTTTTTTCAATAAAAGATTTCTCTCAGTTACTTTGGAAAATATGCAAAATATCGATATTCTCCAAAATATGTTTTATTTTTATTTATTTTTTTTCACTTTTATAAGGAATATTAGTAATTTTTGTGCTATTTTAGAAACTAAAAAAAAAAAATTAATGAAAAAAATATAAGGCAGCCACATCTCACTTTCTAATCATGATATGTATTACTTATTAATGATCCAGAATCTGTGGAAAAAATTGCAGAATTTAAAAAATGGATTTCTCAATTTTCAAAATTCTTTAATTACAGATTTGCCTGTTACTTTGCCATTTTTCAAAATTAGGGTCTATGGCTTGGTCAATAGGTGCAAAAATGTTTGTAAAACGTAAAAAAAAAATAAATAAAAAAAATCTGATTTTTTCCAATTTCACGCTGACTGGACCCCCTTAAGCCCGGTGTACACGGTGCAAGTTTTCGTGCTGGTTTCTCTAGTGGATTTCACTGATTGGTTAGTTCTTAGCCTCCACCAAGATTTCCAACAATCAGCGAAGTCCAGCAGAGGAACCAGCACGAAAACTTGCACCGTGTACACCGGGCTTTGGAACTCGTGAATTTGAAACTCGTGAACTCGTGAATTCCCTCGGTTTTTTCGTATCATGTATGCGCAGCCGATTGTTGACTTACCCAGATATTTAATATTTCATTAACAAGTACGCTTCGCGTACTCGTTGGGGGGCTGCACCCCCCAAACCCCCCCGCGCTGCGCTCACGTTTTGTTGGGGGGCTCCGCCCCCCAAACCCCGATTAACGTTTTGTTAGGGGGCTTTGAACTCCGTATTCTTGACCATTATCTTAATTTATTCGGTATGGAAATACTATATTGTTTTTATGTTATTGAACATTGTTTTTGATAATATTGAGTCACATTTTCATTCTCAATGGGGGCAACGACTCATGAAGTTAATGACCGAATTATAAGAATTATATTAGTAGGCACTCACAATTTCATAACATAATGATCATATATTTTGTTTTTGTGATATATTTTGAATGTTGGTTAACATGTCCCTTAGGGACGTTTTAAAAGGCCCTCACACCGTTATTTGAACGCTTTGATTCATTGTAAACTTCGAGTAGTCGTATAAATTCTATTAATCATAATTAAAAAGACAGATTTGAATATAATCAATATGATGTAAAAGTATCTAAACAATCATATCATTTAAATGTTTTGATATAGATTATATTCACAGAATGGTTACAATATTAGGCAGTAATGAAGAATATTAGTGATATTTGAGATGGGCATATTTATCATCACACTTTAATCATTTAATGATTATTAGTAGTGATAGTAGGCCGGTTCTGTCCCAAGATCCCTACCCCGACATTTACCGACTTTTTTCAAGCGAGACTCGAGCCACTTAGCCGAGACTCGAACTACTTAGCCGAGACACAAACCGCGTCGTGAGTCATGGGCGGCTTGTGGATGGTGGGTGGCGGGCGGAGGGTGGCAGGTGGGTGGTGAGCGGCAGGGGGGGGATTTGGGATTTTTTTCGTTAGCATGCGTTGCGTGCATGTGCGTGTGTGCGTGGGGGGGGGGGTCTCGGGATTTTCGATTAGATGCCTATGATTTTTTGAAGAAAGCGTTAGATGACGGCGTCACCGATGGCATTGACCCGCACACGCTCTTTCTCTGTCTCTCTCGCTCGCTCACGCTCTCTCTCTCTCTCTCTCTCTCTCTCTCTCTCTCTCTCGCACGCGCTCTCTCTCTCTCGCACGCGCGCTCTCTCTCTCGCTCTCGCTCGCTCGCGCTTTCACGCGCAGAGTGTCGAGTGTCAAATTTATGATGTATACAAATGTATACAAACAAGGTCCAACTTTTTTCGTCGCGACGCATGCGGATATAATCAACACATCGCTGCATAGACGATCATCGCAATTCACAATTGAAATATTCTAGTCGATTCGCCGCCCGTTGCAATGGTTGATCCGCTTACCGGTAAAATGGACACGAGCGTGCGAGTGTGTTACCCCGCAAAAGCAGCGTGGGAATTGACACATAGTGACTTGAAATATATGTCGAAAGAGGTTATTTTAATGTTTTATTCGCGAAATATTTATTGGCTGTGGGATCGTTTACCGGAGTATCTACGCGAGGATAGAGAAATAATCTCATGTCTACCGTGCGTAAAACATTGGAATACGCTTGATATGCTGAAAACTCGCATAGATGGCCCCACACCACCACGACGAGATTGCGTTAAATGTTGTTGGGAGGCGAAAGAGAAGGAGGAGGAAAAGGCGAAGAAAGCGAAAACTGAAGAGGACAAAGAGGAGGAGGAGGAGGAGCGTTGAGTTTTTCGTCGTCCATTGCAGAGGGAGTTCGTGGAATTTTTGTCGGCATGCCTTTTGATATTTTAAGATAAACAATTGGGGTGACAGAGTGATCAGGCTGAGACGTGAATTTCCTCGAGAATCATATCGGCTAATTCTCATTTTTATTGAGAAGAAATTTCAGTCAATCCTCGGCCATCATTGTGTGTGTGTGTGTGTGTGCGTTTCGCTTGCTGTTGAAATGGATTCACCTGGCCGAGTGTATTATCCACCGAAAGATGCGCGGGAATTGACACATAGTGACTTAAAATATATGCCAAAACAGATCATTTTGGTATTGTATCCGCAAGATATTAACTCGCTGTGGGATCGTTTACCCGAGCATCTACGCGAAGATGAGGAAATTATCTCATATCTACGGTGCGAAAAACATTGGTATACGGTTGGACCAACGGGAGATTGCATAGATGGCCCCCCACCTCCACGACGAGATTGCATTCAATGTTGTCGGGAGGTGAAAGAGGAGAAGGAGGAGGAGGAGGAGGAGGAGGAGGAAAAGACGGAGAAAGCCGAAACTAGAGAGAGTATCGAGGACAAAGAAAAGCGTTGATTTTTCGTCGCCCGTTGCGTAGGAGGGGGGATAATTTGGTGGTGGACGAAATGTGCATGTCGAATCAAGCTTCATCATAGTCAGCGGTCAAATGTCATCTCAACGTCGTGAACTCAAGACGCGCCTAGAGTTACTGATAAAAGAAATTGATCAAGTTAAAAAAGTCATTCGAACGCGATCTGATTTGAAATTTATCACATCATCGTTGAAGAATACTTACATCAATCGTCATGAATTTCACGAAAATCAACAAAGTGGCAAAAATGGGAGAATTTCTGCAGATAAAAAAGTTGACGGAGCTAATTCAACAATCGGATTATCAAATATCTGACATCAGAGCCGCGGAGACTAAATTCGGCAAGAGAATCGTCGTGGACGTCAGCGACGAGTTTTCCGTTTTCCTTCCAGCTAGGCTCGCAGAAGCCTTTGACGATGATCGCGACGCATTGACGAAAATGATGGATGCCGCTCACAATGGTCAATTGTACATGAACTACTTTGGTGGAAAGTACAACAGCATTGAATTTAAACAAATGTGAGGAAAAATTATGGATCCACCATGTCATCCGACTTTACCCAACCATGACGGCCCGAATCATCATCATCATCACGACATCAGAGAAGCCCGCATTATCGAAAAGAAAAAAAAACGACGATTTTTGCATTGTTATGGTGGAAAGTGAATTCTCGAACAATATACGTGAAAAACATAACAAGGACTTGAAAGTGTGAAAAAAAAAATACATATATATATATATATTATTTCAAGTTTTTTCAAAAAAAAATTCAAAAAAATAATCTACATTCTTCGTTAAACTAGCTATTAAGGAAAATTGTATGTATCGATTTTTTCCAAGCTTCGAATAATAATAAAACAGAGAAGACACGATTTATCGACGAAATAAAAGTTTTTCTTTATTTAAAAAATTCCTCGTTCATACAAGGCCTCGTATACATTTAACCACTTTTTCAGCGATTTTACGTTTGCATTAGCACAATTGTACTTTGAGTCAAACGAATGCAGCGAGCAGCCCGTATTTGGTGCAATTTTCGGTAATTGTCGCAGTGATGGACAGTCCAAGGTCTCCATGTCGATAATCTTCATCGAGGGATCGATTACTTTCGACAGCCAGATTGATTTCTCCAGTCCTTTGACGTAAATTATGCGAGCACCTTCCAAGCTCGCTCGAATCTTTTTCATAGCTGCACTGTACGATATTTCGCCTGAATTCCATTTCAGTCCATGATAATTTTGTTCTAGCCATGCGTTAATAGCCTTGTACTTTGCTGGTAGAGATGTCCACGGTGTCGCGGGTTTGATGTGAAGAGTCAAGGGTTCCACGTTGCGATTGACGGAAATTATCGATATTTCGTTCAGTACAAACTCATTGATGGGTCTTTTGAAGCCCTGTAGACCTACGATAAAGTCCAGCGGACTATACTCGACTATACGATCATGTATGATCAAACAATATGCGGATGTTTGAGCGGGAAAATTAGCTCTTGCTTCAAATTCAAGGCGCACATCGACAGGTCCAGACTTGAGTGAATCGTTCTGTTTCGAACAATCAATGACGACGAGAGGCGCGTAATTGAGAAATTCAGTCTTTTCAAGCCATGGTTCCGCCTCTTTGCCATAATATGCGTTCTGAAAGTTTGCGTACATTTCGTAGAGCATGGCATACTGGTTTTGTCCTATATTTAGATTCAAATTTCCGTACGGATAACATTGCGAATTCAAATAAAGCTTAATGTCGGCAATATTACAATTATCGAAATGGCTTGCACTCTTCTTCACACGATTTTTTCGATCTGTCTGAAAGGCGAGAATGACATAACGCGGTTTTTCAAGCTGAGTCGATGTTTCGACATAGCCGGAAGCATTGGATATTCATACAATTCCCACGTGCGAAAACTCATGGAGATTGGCGCGTCTTTGGCAATAAACTTTAAAAGTTGTATTCGCCGTTGATCGGAAATTGTCACGTATGGTATGAGCCATTTAACTTTTTGCAGCACCAGCTTATAATCTTCCGCAGGCGGTCGATTAACTGCATTACCTTCCGCATCCGTTTGTATAACTGCATTATCATCGCTCTTCGATCGCGAGAGAATTAATTCGTGCTTGGCATTGACGAGAATTTTTTGATAATCTTTGACAAAACCAAGCAGCATGCTCAGCGGTATGCATATATCGAAAAAGCCCGCGGCATTGGTTATTTGTTTCGTTTCATCCACGTCGAGCCAGCTCGTATTTTCAAGCATGGAAATTTCACCAGCGCCCAATGACGCGAAACCCTTCATCAGACTCGTGAGCCCAACATTTTTATTTCGATCGATTTCTATGGCATTGAGTTCATAACGTATCTCCTCAAACAAATGGCAAATTGCATTATTTACGAGTTTAGTGGTGGTGCATGGAGCATCATTGGGTTTACTCAATTTCCCGCATATATGAAGAAAACTTTTGCTCGGTAGTAGACAGAGATCTTGATGCTGAACGGCGATACGTATTTCATCGCTGTTGCTGAACGTCGATGTGGCGTATGGCTGGTGCACATGAATCTCCGAGTGTACGATAGATTCGTCAAAGATAATTGGTGTGTGAATATTCACTATTGCTTCCGCCGTCTTGTACAACAAATGCAAAGCACACAGAAAAAGTAATGTTTAACAGTCCTTTGCCACGAACGTGAAGACCGAGGCTCTTTAACAGTTGCACGTTTTGAGGTGTTAGTCCTCTGAATGTAGTTCGACGACTGATTGCCTTTACCCATGGTATCCTATTATTATTCACAGTTGACGTTGTTATTCTATTAAAGACTACACCCATCATCCGGATTTAATGTGCAAACGTATGGTTATGACCTCACCACGAAAATTGACTAAATCACCGTCTTGATCTACTATTCGAAGCTGAATATGATCTATTGTCTTGCTCGTTATTGGCAGATAAATGACGTGCGAGGGAACTTCAATGATTTTATAGCCCGGTGGTGCGAGTGGAAAAAATTCGTGAATTGTGTGGACTTTTTGCTCGTTTATATATGCACCTGCTGTGATGCTACATTCGACACGCAAGGCGTTCACTTTCAGAATGCCCACCGGAAGATCAGATTTGTAGTTTTTATGGCTTCGAGGATGCGCCGGGTGAATCCCAATAGAGATCCAATTGAATCATCGGGTGAAAAATTTACATCGCGATTACACACAATTTCACTTCGCAGCGTATTGTTATTGGGTTTAATTGTAATGTTGATGTTCTTATTTGTCAACTCTGACTGCAAGTACGCCTCAATATCTTCAATTTCGTAGCTGCCGGTGGGTATCGTTACTATCTCATCGCCCACGTAAAATTTATCATTGCCCGCGTCTATGTTGGGAATAGAATTGAAGGTTAGCAGCTCAACGAGTCCGAGAGTATAATTTTGGTGCGCGACAAGTTCAATTGGGGGAAAATATTGCGCCTCGAGGATAGAAGATGTCCCCGATATTGTCAGGGTGAAACTATCAGCCATGCTGATCGCGCGATACTGATACTGATTTCATCACGAGGCACATTTATATAGGCTATAAATGTCTTTTCAATTGAGCTGTTTGCAGTAAAATTTCAGGCATAAATGTCCGCACTCTATCGTGTCGTAGTTCTGATATCGTATATAATTGTAATTAACGCTACGCACACCGAGATATCTCATGAGTTCGGATGGTGGTTGAAGATCACCGAAACTGTCAAAGTATACGACTTTGCCGCCAATCTTTGTGTATAAGGCCCAATGTGTGCCTGGTCCACTACACTCATCGAGATTAATAATCGCTGACTCATGTTTCCACGGCCCACCCGCGGGCAAGTCATTTCGCATGAAAACTCCAAGAAAATGGGGAATTTTCATGAATTTCGCGAACTTGAGAATATCGGCGGCAGTGAGTGCTTGGCGTGGTAGCGTTATTTTACGTTTTTTGACCCAATATGAAGACCGAGACCCTTTTTGTCTGGCTTGAGATGCAAGCCCCTGCCCAATGCGATAGATTCCATTGTTTTATTATGTCGCTTACTCTCGTCCAATTCACGTTTCACGGCTTGAGCAGCATTTACAGCTTTTGCTATACTCGCTGCACCACCCGTCAATGCTCCAGCGGCGCTGAGACCGGCAAATATTGGCACGAGGAATGGCAAGAAACCGCCAATTTTCCCCGGCACCGGAAGAATCCGCGGTGTACGCAATTTTCGTTTACCCCCAATCCTCCTTACAGCAGCACGTGCACCCTTCAAAGCTGACGTAATTATAACCTTCGGGTCACTGCTACGACTCATTGTCTTCTTCGCAGCACCAATAATACTTTTAAGGTTACAAATCTTCTTTTTCTTGGCTCAAGCCAGTGCCCAATATCGATGTTTTCCCTTCAACGAGCACGAACAAGTGATTACCCCGAGTGATGCACGTCCAAACTCGATATTCATCTTTGACGATGTAGCGCGCGAAAGACAGGACAATATTCGAGGCTTTTTCGCCATGGGCCGTCATCAGAATGTCGATTGTTTTTATCTTTGTCAAACATACGCACGTATTCCCAAGCATCTAATACGAGATAATACAAATTTCGTTGTGCTCTTTAAGCAGGATGAAATGAATCTCCGGCATGTGTACAACGATCATGTGAATACTGACATGCCGTATGAGAAATTTAAAAATTTGTGCTCGGAATGCTGGCGTGCCGGCAAGTATGCATTTATCATGATTGACAAGGATAGTGAAATGAATGAGGGTCGATATAGGCGAGGTTTTGACAATTTTCTCGGCACACAGTGATAAATAATGTATCGTATGATGATGGCAGCACAGTATCGTCGTTGACCCAGCACCGACAACATGAAAGTGCTCGAGGAAAAAGACGTTCTGCGCGAGATTGTGCGAGCGAGCGACGCTATACGGCGAAAGCATCGTATGATAAAGCTGGGCAGAGACAATGCTGAGCGCGCGATGCATGATGTTTTCCAGCCGATAGTGCAGCCATTGGAGAAGCTGGTGAATGCATCACGCAAAAGATCCCCCATCAAGCGGGAAATTAAACGAGAAAAAACTGAAAATAGCGTGAAACGTGAGGAGAAGGAGGAGGAGGACGAGGACGAGGAGCTGGAAGAGGACAACAATGATGAAGAGGAGGAAGAGGAGGTGGAAAAGGAGACTAAAGAAGAAGAAGAAGAGGAGGAGGAGAATGAAAATGTAGCGAATGGAGAAAATGAGCGCAGCATGGAGGAACAATCGGATGATTTCGATGAATCCTTCCGGTCGGCAGAGGGAGACGCAATGACCAGCAATGCCGATGAATTAATCAATGAGTATCTTTCGTTGTTGCGCTCGAATAGAAAAACAAGCCTCGATGTCACGTATGGTGTGAGAAACCTCGCCAATGACAAGCTAATGATTGGCGATTCGCCGATAGATTTTTCCTCATCTCCCGGAATTCGTGTGAAGGAGAAAAATTATGCAAAAACCGTTGGCTTAGTCGAGCTATTATTCAAAAAACAGCCTGTTGATTTTACAACGGATGATTTGCGAGCGTATGAAAAAATTATCACGGAGACAAACGCTCATCGGAAATATTACAAAGCCTCGGGCGCTATACGTACGGATAATAGCACTAAATTCAAAAATTACATATCCAAGATATGTGACCGCTCCAGACACAGCGGCAAAGGTATGCCGAAATACAAGATTGCGCGAAAAAAACCGGCAAAATTTGATTATGTTTATTGGGATGATCCTAATGAGCTTGTTGATCGTCTACGTTTACTCTTATCATCGCAGGCTGCCGGAAATTTATCGCATTCCAATGAAATAATATCGATAATCGAGGAGTTGCGTGAGGCTAAAATCATCTATTAATCCGTTGTCTGTTAATGTTCCGCACATTCGCAACATAAGCGTTGCCGTGTTTGGACGACAATTGAATAAGAGTGTGCTTGGAAACGGTCGTGGTCCTCCTGGCAGACCGGGTATTGGATTTAAGACTACCGCCAGCGGTGATTACGATTTAGAGGGAAAACGACTGTGCAACTTTGCAAACCCCGAAGCGTCAAATGATGTCGCCACGTTGAATGCGTTGCATAAAAAATCATACAGCGACATTAAATTTCTGCGTAAAGAGATAAAAGAGAGTTATTCATTGCTGGTGCAAGGACTTGACGCTAGCATACAAAAAATTGCGAAAACTCTCAATGCAAATGTGCAGACCGTACAAGATTTGGCGACTCGCACCACACATCTAGTCTTGCAACTTGATATTCGATTACACGCTCTGGAGAGGAAAAAATGAGTGAGGCGGAGAGAGAAGCAGTGGTGGGGGAACTACATAAGCCCGCTCGACGAAATTATTCACGTCGCCATGTGGATATACACGGTCTGGATGAAACCTGGCAAGCCGATTTGCTGGATATGACAGCGTACGCGAAGGAAAACTCCGGACACAAGTTCCTCCTCACCTGCATCGATATATTCTCCAAATATGCATGGGCCATTCCGATGAAAAGCAAGAACGGCAAAGATACAACGAGAGCTATGAAATTTATTCTCAGCGGAGGGCGTGTGCCAATGAAACTTCACGTTGATCGTGGCAAAGAATTCTATAATTCAGATTTCGAATCTCTCATGCCGCAATATAATATTCATATGTACTCGTCATATAGCAATTTAAAGGCATCCATTTGCGAACGATTCAATCGCAGTTGTCGATGTAAGGAATACTTACTTTGCTCATATTCTGTGGATGTAACATAAATTTTATGCAAAGCTATAAGCAGTTATTTAAAAAACTTTGAAAAGAAATCGAATAAGTGGGCTGGCTCCTTCATGATATATATTTTTCACGTATTTCCATGTAATCTACGGATTGTGCGGAACAAAAGTTGTTAGTTAAAATGTTGTTATTTATTCGGATGTTTCAACGTTACGAGAATTTTGATTTTCCTATCTGTAAGCCCATGGTTCATGGAAATTGTGATTGTTATTATAATTACATAAAAATGTATTAATATTTGAGAAAAGTAACCCTCCTCAAAATTATGACAATTCACATTTTCGAGAAATTTTAATATTTGTTTCTGACCATGGACCTAAAGATATAAATATAATTGATTTTTCTCGTGATGTGCCGACGACATTGGAATTTCGTGAAAATAAGCTAAGACATCCAAGATTTTTCTGAATAATACAATACATATATATATTTTTTTCTGAACGAGGGCCTTTGGAAGTGATGATTACTTATGCTTTCTCATCCTCTGCGGCTCGCATAAGAGACTTACGTAAAGTTATAAAAATTATTTTAAAAAACTTGGAAAGACAGTATGAAAAAAATTGTATTGTTCATGATTTAAATTTCAAGGTAAACTTGTATATTATTCGCAGAAGATAAGAAAAAAATTACATTAATATGCTCAGACCTTTGGTGAGAAAAAATAATAAATTTTCTAAAAATCCAATTGCTTCATGAAAAAAAAGTTTTCCTAATTTTTATATCAACCATAGAATTTATATATACCACTAATATTAGTGG